>JANTPZ010090867.1:0-24464 GCA_025593235.1 Vachellia pachyceras | reverse complement strand
ATTTCCTTGAAGTTTCTTTTTCAACAATTACATGCAACTTTGGTTTATTATTTTTGGTTTTATTATCGTGTAAGAATTTATTCCTTTCTGTCAAACGAACATCAAAACGTACCATTTGTCCGTGTTTAGTAGTAATCCACTTGGTTGGTTTTCCCATTACGTGGTTCAACAGAGACCAATGTTAAGGGACCCACATCGAGTGGATCTCATTCTCTCCACTTCATTCTGGCACTTCTCATTTTTCATCACACTCTCCTTGAACCAAGTTAAGGGAGCCTTTTTTTTTAATCCCATAAAAAGTAATTCTCATCTTACATAATTTTTTTAAGAAAAAAAAAAGTAAAATTAAATACACAACAGTACATGCACCGGAATGCAATTTTTACAGTGATCTCCAAACACTTACGGCGTGGCCTCCTCAAATTTTTTTCCCGTAGCTTTTCTGGCGATCACAATTCACAAACAATTGTAACACCGGTGACATTTCCTACAATTTCTCTCTTTTGGCCAATCCTGAACTGCTCAACAAAGTGCGATCGGGAAAAACAAAATGCGTTAGGAGTCCATTCTTTGGTGTAAAGCTAGATTAGTAGGTTAAACCTTCTTCAATAAAAACGTAACATGCGGAGGAACTATCTTAAATGATCAAAGGTTTGTTTGGATAGTCTCTTGGGAGAACGGATACAGATTTCGAGATAAATATGTGAGAGGAATTTTGTCTCGATAAGCGCGAGAATGGTTTTTGGGGAGGCCACATGCCCCAAATCATACTGAGCTAAACTGTAAAACATATTCATGTTCGTTCTCCAATGAATAGAACTTGATAACAAACATCTAAAAGCTTCACCTCTGTCCCCAAGTAAAGAGATATGCCTAACCTTTCACTATACTCTGTTCAACTCAGTACTGTGTTTGTCTAACTGATCTTTTAACTCGTTTCTCCACCCCTGAATTAGATTCTCTTGCTTTTTAATCAGCTCCGTTTTTCTCTTAAGTTCCTCTTCCATCACTGCAATCTCCTACTTGGACAAGACATAACAAAACTTTCAGGTTGGGATGCCAATAACTCGCTGAAGTGAGAACAATTTGCACAATGCCAATTTCTGCGTGCTTACACTACCTTTCTAAGCATTTCAGCTTTTGATGGCTGACTCTCACGCAGCAGGCTGATAAAATAAAGTTGAAGCTTCTTGGCAGCCTCCATAAAATCTCTGGCATGCCTCTCTACATCAACTGCAAACAATGTCCGAAGGAAAAAGAATCAATTAGGTTATATGGTGGGTAGACTATGCTGAGGATGAATTACAACATGAGCAAAGCACTTTCTTTCATTTTTTTTTTTTTTGGTCAGAGAGTAAACCACTGCCAAAACATATCAGTTTGTGCCAAGCAACCACACTAGTGCTGGGGCTGTACAAAAACCTGGTAGTCCAGTCTGACTCGAACACCAACCCAGTCTGGTCCAAGAAAAGCTGGCCCAAAACAAGAAGAGACCAATCAGACTGGACCGACGTCCTTGACATTTGATTGAAAAAAAGGAAAAAAGAAGGATCTTGAGTCATTTGGGAAAATCTCCCAATATCAGGCAAAATCAACAGAAATTAACCAATTTAGGGTCTTGAGTCATGTGAAGAGAGGTAGATGAAGACCACAGAGAAGACTTAAAGAAGTTATCCGACAGGACATTTTGATGAATTATATAATCTAAATAGTTGTTTCTTAATGGAGCACAATCATCATGCAATCTTTATAGCCAACTCCACCTAGTGAAATAAAGCTTCTTGGTATTGTTGTTGTGCTAGGACCTTAAAGGATATCCGACACAAGTAACAAGGGCCTTATATCCTGCCCATGAGTAGGTATTCACTGAACAGGGAATATCTCATATGGCTGTTGCTTTTGAAACTCCCCCGATGCAATATTCGCAACAAAGTCACTTATGTGTGATTACAATTGACTTTAGCGAAGCTCAGTACAGACTCAAACTCTCTCAGCCAAAACACACATTAGTTAAATCATAAATGTAAACATGGCACATTATCAATCCTCTCAATTTCTCCACTTAAATAGCATTAGCTTAACAAGGTTACCATCGAAACCATGCATTAGAAGAGACTCAATTTAATCACTTCGCAACTGTGACAACTTGCCATTGCTAACCTGCTAGCAACTCAATTTATTATTGAAAACGATATGGATAAAAAAAATCCCATGAATTTGAATATCTAGAGACTTGACGAAACTTTGAAAGCCATTAACCTAACTTCCTACTTTTCACTTAAGATATCAGAATGAAGAATTTCACGTATTTGGGCTGTTAAAACCGAGTGAAAATGGTAAGAGTCCTGACCACAAGCAGAAATTACTCACTTTGGTGTGAAGGGTGGGGAGAACGGTCTATTGCTTGAAGTTCTCTAGCAGGCAAACACGGAAGCAAAGCAGCCTCCAAAGCCATCACACAAGCAACCATATCATCCCTCGAAGGAGGCGACGAGGGCAGTGGAGAATCAACGGGATGCTGCGGCTCCACTACTTGTCGATCACCCATTTAGCCTTGTCAATCTAAATTTTCAACAAGCAACATGAAGAACCCGATAAATGACTAAGAAAATTAGTGAAATGTTTCTACAAATTCAACCAAGAATCCCCCTCCCCACGCAAAAGCTAATTGAAAGATGAAAGTTTGTGTTATACAAAAATTTCCGGCAGAAAATCTATAAATGCCAACAAAATGAAGAACTAGATAACGACGGACGTTGAAAAGAAAGAGAGGAGAGATTTAACTGCGTGTGAAATCCTCTTCTCCACTCGTTCCCACTTTATGGATCTGTCGCTGCTTCGCTCTTAACATAAGCACAGCGTTTGGTTTCTATAATCGATTGCTTACAGGCATTTGCAGATTCGCCTGTATCGTCGTTCACTGCCGACACCACCAGACCTTGCATCCGGCGGTTTTTCTGATGAAGGGTTTGGGGCTGGTGTCGCGCTTTGCGATTTGCGAAAAACGCAACGCAGACGATCCTGCGTTTTGACTACCTACTCTTAAGTCCTGTTGTTTTATTTCCCGTATTATTTTCCTCTAAAATAATTATCTTTTTCAAAACTCAAAAGTAGAGAATTTAAGAATAGAAAATTTAATTTTTCTTTAAAAAATCCCACAAAAATACCAATACAATTTTAAAATTTAAAAAATTTGATATAATAAGTAAAATGATACAAGGGAGAATATCATATTTTAATATTAGTCTAAAAAGACAAGATATCTCTTCAGAGTTTTTAAAACAAAAGGAAGCCGTATGCGACATTGAGTAATGAAATTGACAACACTTCTGGTTATTTTCATAATTTGATTAATGTTATTTATAGCTATTTACAATTTTGCAAATCATTCTTTTGTAGAAAATTGCTTAAATGGTTTAAAAGAATAAGTCGTCAATGACATTATCAAAATTGTGAAAATGACTTGAAATATTGTCAATTTCGTTGCAAGTATACCAAACGATTTAAATAATGATCCTCTAATTGAATTAAACGATAAAAATAGTTATAAATCACTGTTAAAGTTATAAAAATAGCTATTTGTGAAGTGATATAATTATAAATTTAGAATAAACTTATATAATAAAAGAATGATTACTGAAGTTATAAACACGTTTGGAGATGCTATCAATACATTGCAAAGGTTAAAAACGGTTTTAATAATGACTCATTGATTAAATTCCCTAAAGTTTTGAAGTGATAAAGACAGTGGTTATAAAATGATTTTATCAAAATTATAAAAATTGCTAGAATTGTTGTTTATATTATTGCAAACGTAGGAAATGACTTGTGTAACATTCTGAGGTATTGTCCCTGTTTAACCGCTTGCAAGCACAGGGTTTTCCTTTTGGGATCACATGGTTACCCAAAAGACACATCGAATGTCAAAGGTCACACCCTGACTACATATATGACCTTCACTTTGGACAAGTCTACCATATATGGCATCCCATAGTTGATTTAATGCATCAAATCCACTCCTCTTATTGCTGGAAGGAAAAAGTTAGCGTCACTGAAGATCGATTTTTCTAAAAGCCTTTGATAAGCTATCCTGGAACTTCATAACTGCTACATTGAAGGCCATGAATTTTCCTGATAAATGGATCAATCTGATTTATCAATGTAGCTCTGCCTTCAGCTATCAAATTCTATTCAACGGGAAATTATCAGAAAATATTACTCCATCAAGGGGATTGCGACAAGGAGATCTTTTATCTCCATATGTTTACATTTTGTCTGTGCTTTCATGTCTTATCAATAAATTAGAAACTGATGGAATGTGGCACGAAATTAAAGTTTGTAGAAATGCCATGCTGTAACGTCCTTAATTTTTTAAATTTAGTTAATTGTTGTTAGGTCTTAAATTAGTTAGAGAATAAAATAAATTAGAAAAAAATCAAATCAAATTAAAATTTATTTATTTTAAAATATATATATACAGAAAACTCCTTTAAAAAATAATAATAACTAATTATAGGTGTGAACCTATCTTATTATTGAAATAAAAAAATTGTCTGAATAATAATTTTTATTATGTTTATTATTTTCATTTTTTTAAAAAGTTATATATATTATTTATTTAAAATAAAAGAAAGAAAGAAAGACCCTAACCCTACTCCTATATAAAGTCCTTTTCCCTTCACTTCAAGCTACAGTGCCGCATCATAGTGTTGCTACAGTGTTGCCCTTAATTCCAGGTGCTCTGTTCTTGCTCTCCTCCTTGTTTCTTCTGCAGTCATACTAATGAAAATGTCCTACTAGCCTTACTTTCGCCTATTTTTCATCTCTCTTGTTGGTCATTTCCCTACACTGTGCACATGTCTTATCATATGATTTTTCTTGTTTTAAATCTTTTTTTCTTCTTCCTTTTCGTTTTTTTAAGAACAAAATGGATGGCTAGCATTTATTTTTCACTGTGGTGCCATCAGTTTACAGTAGCATATTACTTTTATAAAAAAAAAAGAACATTTCAATGGTTATTCAAAGCAATTTTTTCAATGCATTTTTTTTTCAAAATGTGTAAGCTATGTCTTTAGGTGCTGGTACGTGCTTTAAGGCTTGGGCTTTTTCAATAGAAATTCTTTTATGCCCCGTTTGGTACGCGAAACTGATTTTGATGGAATTAGAAGTGGAATTGGAAATGGAATTGGAAGTGGAAGTGAGATTAAAAGTATGTTTGGTATGCTGTAAGAAGTGGGGTAATATTTTACATGAAAAGACTAATATATCCTCCATACACACAAAAATTCACCTCGCCGCCTCCAGCCACCACCACTGTCAACCTCGCCACCTCCACCATGCTCAACCATGGAAGTCTAGATCTTGAGCTATCCACAAACAAGATCAGCCATCGTAAAGGGAAACAGATCTCGTCATTCACCTCCATCGCAAGAGGGAAATAGGTCCTAGTGTCCTTTCCATGGCGAATGCTGGCCCTGGAACTAACGAATCTCAATTCTTCATATGCACGGCCAAGATCAAGTGGCTGGACAGCAAGCATGTGGTGTTCAGCCAAGTCTTGGATAGTATGAATGTGGTGAAGGAGATCGAGAAGGTTGGATCTAGCTCTGGCAAGACCCCACCTCCGTCGTAAGACCTCCACCTCCGTCGCAAGCCATCGTAAGACCTCCACTTCCGTCGTGCTTGATCGAAGAGTAGATGGGGAAGGGGAAGGGCAAAATGGTAAAAAGTACATTTACATGGAACTGGAACTGGGTTCCCATGGGGGAGGTTGGAACCCAGTTCCAGCCTTTTTGAGTTCTATGAAATCTACTTCCATGATACCAAACAGACCAATTCCACTTCCCACCCCCAATTACATGTAACCAAATGGAGCATTATGTTTCTTTTTAAAAAAGGGGGTAAAGGGTTGTCACCATAGGTGCTATGGGTAGCAAGCTAGTTGTTTTTTTATATTGATCCATTGCCATAGCTTGGTTTTGTCCACCGGATAAAAGAAATCTCCATCTATGCAAATGATTATATAAACATATTTTATTGGTTTCGTGGGAAAGCTACTTCTTTAATGTTGTGGCAAGCACAATTTATTTTATTTTGCTACCCTACTTTTATTCTTGGCTTGGTTTAGATTTTTTTTAATAAAACTTAAAAAAGGAGCACTACTCTACCGTATATTTTTCCCACATTTTTTTGTTTGAATTTGTAAGTTTTAAGTTATTTTCATTTACTTACTTTGGGCTTGTTTGGATAGTCCGTTGGGAGAACGGATACAGATTCCGAGGGAAGTATGTGAGAGGAATTTTGTTTCGGTAAGCGTAGGAATGGATTTTGGGGAGGCAAACGGCCCAAACAAGCCCTTTATTGTTTAAAAAAAGGGTTACATGTAGGTATATATAGTTTTTAGTGGCTATACATGAAAAGGCTTGCAAGTGGCATTCTAATCTTTGAAAAAAAGTGGGGCTTTTCACTAATGCATTTTTACTTCTTCCTATATTTTTTTAAAGAGTAATAATGCCTTCTCATATTACACCTTTTTGTGTGGGAAAAAAATAAAATATATATACATAAAACAATAGGTGTCTGTGTCAGGTGTGTACGATATAGTAATTTAAAAGGGTTTTTTAATGTGATGATGGATCTGTGCGAGTAAAGAAGAATGAGAGGAATGTTTGTGTTTTTGGTTCATAGGGCAATAGTATTTTATAAAGCTAAGCTGGATCATGTTCTTCTTCATATAAATAGAGAATTTATTTGTTCCATGCATATTCCACTTTCTCACCACTCTTCACCTAATGATCAATTATCAAACTTAGTTTCTGACCATGACACGAAAATAACTGTCCACAAGTCAAACATCAATTGCATGCCTTTATATATTTCACTACTGAAAAGCATGTCTTGATAAATAATAATATAAATAAAAAATATAATAATATATACTAGAAAAAAATAAAAATATATATAGTAATATTTTATTATACATGTATTTTTTATATGTAAATAATAATATAGTTAAATTAAAATTTTATTATAATGATATACCTATTACAACTGCCGCATTTATTATTATTTTCCTCTCAAACAACTTGTAAGATTATGGAAGGAATTATATCATATAAGAATATTTTAACTCATGAAAAAAATAAGGCAATTTACATCTTTAATTGAGATATGGGTGTAAAGGGTAGTTTTAGGTATTTAGATTATCTTTGAAGCAATTTTTAGTATAGGTTAATTAGGATATTGATGGAAACTATTGTGAATGATTTTTGTAGATTCTCGTTAAGAACTTTGGAGTAACTTGTGTGTGCTTACCTATAAGCCAAGAAATAGCAAGTAACTCTGAATATTCTTCCATATACTTGTAAACCGTATACGATTAAATTGTGATTGAATTATGCTTTATGCATTTTTGGATTGAATTATATAAATGGAAATATTTAAAGTTTTCACTATATATATTGGCATGGAAATTTTTATAACTGTCATGACGGTTGCATTGTGATTGGGCTGAAGTATGGAGGAGAAATATGTATGACAAGATTTTATCACGTGATAAGCCATCACTCGGTGCACAGTGGATGGAAAATTGTTAGGGCCCCTTTACCCGTGTCTTTCCTTTGGCCAGGATTGCATTGGAATTGTGGGACATATGACACCTCCTTGGTTTTCTTTTAAGGAGGGGAGACATAGTCCAGACTTGAGCTCTATACCTTTGGCCGGGTGTATCTTAAAAAACTGGTGAGCTTGAGACAATCCAGTTACATGGATGAGTTTCTGTTGGATCATGTGTTAGCCTATGACTCCAGTCAGCGGAATAAGGATGGACGGTGTTATAAGGGTGGTTGCATATTACATTGTTATGCATTATTTGTGATGATGATTGTGAGTTGCATAATTATGAAAGAAAATTGTTTATATTATGTTTACTGTATATATATACAAATATATTTCGTAAATCAATTCTTCCTTTTTAATTGTATGTCGTTTGCTTGTGTGTGGTAGAAACTTTCAGAGTTACTGGGGTGTGGAATCTTACCCCGTTATATTAACATTTTCAGGTGATTGTTTTAGTAGGCAGCAAGGGAAGGCACATATGGAATGAGCCTTGTTGGCTCTCTTGTGCCCTTAGGCACATGCTATCATTTTAAATTGACATGACTCTAAAACTTTCACGTTTTATTTTGTTTTACTCTGATATTTTGGGAGGATTTAGATTGCTATTTGAACTGTATATTTTGGTTGGATTCATAATATGATTGAATGAAATGATATTGAAAATCCTCTTTTGTCATACATGGCACAAATTTCGTTGAGTATTTCGGTTTAAATTTGGGGTGTTACTCATGCCATTATCCTGCTTGCTATATGCAGATGATTCTCTTTTCTTCTTTGAGTATTCGATCATCAAGTTCAAATGGTAAAGGAGTATGCAAGATTGTCAAGGCAATCAATAAACCTCTCCAAATCTAATATTGTATTCAGCCCTAATGTATCTCATCAAGATAAATTAAGGCAATATATCTCAGATGATTAGGGTTCATTTTTCAAGCAAGCTTGGTAAATATTTAGGAACTTGGGTGGATCCAGGAAAGAACAAATAGGTTATTTACAATTAGGAAATGAAGCAATTGAGAGAAGAACTACCCTATGGAAAGCTAAATTGTTATCACAAGCAGCAAGATTAGCGCTAGTTAAGTCATTTCTCTCAGCTGTGAATATCCATGTTCTTTCATGTTTTAAGCTACCTCAATCAGTTTGCGATCGCATAGATAGCAGATGCATTGATTTCTCTGGTGAATGGAGGAAGGTAGGAAAAAAATTCCATATGATAAATAGAAAATGTTTTATTCCTTCCAATGGATAAATGTAGAGTAGCCTTCGACATACTAAGCTAGTCAAATCAAGCTTTGTTATCAAAACAAGTGTGGAGAATTCTCCCCTCTTTTGATTCATCAATCTTATCTCATACTCTGAAAGTGAAATATGTTGATTTATCAAAAAACCAACGGTAACCAATCCATATAATTCATCTTGGATATGGAAGGGATTCCTATAAAATGCACGTAGATTACGAGTAATCTTAGATGGAACATAGGTTTGGGAGAAATGATACCTATTAACAATATGAATATTCATAAAGTTTCAGACCTTATAGCGCATGGTCATAATTCATAGAGCCCAATTCAATGGAATAAGCTTCTCATCCACCAAATTTATTTCAGAGAAGATGCAAATGCAATTCTAGGAATCTCATTCTCTTTTTTCCAAAGACAAGATTCACTAGCCTGGACATGTAACTATTCAGGTATTTACAATGTTAATGAAGGTATAGACGTATTCAGGAAAACCTCGTTGATTGAGCTTTATTTGTATTAGTTTTCTATTTGAATTTTCAGAATCTTAGAGTCAATTTTAACCCATACATGACCCTTTTTGTGTTTAAGTTGAGATTAGGAGTTGTTAATTTGGATTAGTATGATTTTGGGTACATATGCCATGAATAATGATTTATTGTGCTTAAATTCCATCATAAGCAAATGATGCTGTCAATATTTGCTATTTCATTTCAGGAACTCTGTACAAAAGGGCAAAAGAAGCAGCTCTGGAGTATCTACCGTTTGCCGCGGCCAAAGTTCAAATAGCAGGCAAGAACTCTCGGGAAAGGTTCGTCGTAGCAAATATCGCACAGCACCAGATTTTTACCCCAGATGGAAAATAACCCGACCCAACTTCAGATATCTGACCCATAACGGTTTATTCATTCCATTTAGGGCATTTTCGTGGAAGAGGCAGGGAGAGGCTGCAGAAAGAAGAGAAAGAGAGGTAGAAACACACATTCATCCATCTCTCTCACACACAAACCCTACTCCATCTTTACCACCATCTATCCATCTATCATGCCTCAATCATCCAAACATAGCCCGACTCCACGATCCATGAGTAGCTGAGCACTCTCTATCCTCTTGAAGATGAAGTGAGACGGAGTTCGAAGTGCCGAAAGGTGAGTATTTGCTTTCAATCTGTATTTACATTATAGATTACTTGGAGTCCGAGTTGGACTTTGTAATTTGTGTGTAAATGCTTGGTCTCGGTTGAGCCAAACTTGGATTATTTTGTATTGAGTTGTTTTGTGATTGACAAAGTAGAATGTAGTTCATTTTGCTTATTCAATGAAATCTTGTTGTTCTCTTCGATCATCCTAGTTGTGCTTGGTTTTAGAGTCCACAATGCATGGAGTTGATTTTGTCACTTTGCGATTTCCGTACACACACTAAGTGTTCTTAAAGGATTTCATGGAATGGAGTTCATTTCATGTTGTTCCTGACTTAGCAAGTCATTGGGGATTTTGACGGGGTTCATCTTATGACACTCCTGACCCAGCGAGTTGTTGGGGGGTTTTTTATTACGAAAACTTAGTGTGAAAGTCGATGATTTTTCCCTAATCCTTTATGAACTATGATGGCACAATTTGTTTTTAAGAAAAATCCATATCACATACACTTTTCATACTCAAATCTGTCTCAATCTCTCTTTCATCCAGAAAATATCAAAAACAAGTTTTTTCTTTTGCAATTAGTTTAGGTGCATAGCATAACATATTTGGAAACCGATTGCATTTTCATCACAAGCATAATCACAAGTTAAGAATTATTGGTACGCAATAATAGCTTCCGGAGAGAATGACCCTGGGGTTGTCGTTGTACAATCCTTGGAAATCACAATTAATATTATTGATCTGTTGTCAAGGCTAACCAACGATCTAAGTTTACAATTTATGGCTTAGTGAGATCACTCGCTCATACTTCCTAGTCTATTGATCTTTTATAAAATTTTTTGTAGACAATATCTTTGCCTTACAAGTTTTTATCATTCACATGAAATCTAATAAACAAGGTTATTCCCTCTATCACTACTAGAAAAATGCCATTTAGCGACGGAAAATCCATCAGTAAACGGTTATTCTCCATCATTAAAACGAGGATCACTAATATTTTCCATCGCTAAATGAAATTTTTTTACGGAAAATAGCCATTTAGCAAAAGATTTTTCTGTCTCTAAATAACATTTTTCTGGTAGTGTATTGATGTGCTATCGCAGCTTTATATTAGCACCAAAGATATGTGTCATGTTGGGTGTAATGTTGAAGAATCTCTTTAGCATCTTTTTGTTGATTATTCCTATACAAAAAGTCTATGGTTTGTAAGCCGAGGAATTGGTCTACACTACAATGACTTTCTTTCCTTTATGCAATGGTTGAGATCCTCTCTAATCAATTTATTTAACGAAGGTTACAAGGACGAAAGAAAAGGTATCATTGGCTTGACAAATCTAATCTGATTTAGAAGAAATATTGCTCTACATGGTGAGGTGATTCTTTTGCCATTTGAGGTAACTAGGATGTACTCCCGCGCTATGTGTGGGAAGCATATTATCATCACATTGATCACACTACCCAACTTTATTCCCCCGCCTGATGTGCAGGTTGATATAACAAATCCATTAAATTCGATATTCATATATTCAAAAAATTTAATTAAAATGAATTATTAAACATTGTAGCATAATATATACACAATGTTTATTATTACATTCTCTATAAAATACAAAGAAATGGAATAGATATATTGCCATAAGACAAAAAAATAATATCCTTGATTCATATTTATAAATTTGTCTTGATTCATTTGATGTCAATACACATCACCAAAGCAAATTATGCTCAAATTCAATTCTAAATGCATTATCTAACGTGTTGGACATGCATTTGGCATAATTGGATTCATTAAGTACTGAGGTCGCATTGAGGGGGCATCAATTGATAAAACTTTCTGTGGTAGATTGTGTCTGTGCTTAATATCATCTCATTTATATGTCACATTTCTTTACCTTGTGCGATGATGACTGCAGGCAGCACTCCAAACAAAATTTGGCACCAGAAAGGGTCAAAGAAGAAAATAATCATCAGTTCATGTTCAAACAGTAAATAAAAAAATAAAACAGATTCCAAAATACAAAGGGAACAGTCTACAAAAAATACCTTCTTTTTACTCTTGTGCTCATCCTCATCCTCTTCATCATCTTCATCCTCAATGTCGTTGTCTTCTTCTTCTTCTTCTTGATCATCACCATCATCGTCATCGTCATCTTTTAGGTCTCCAAACTCCTCTCCTTGAATTGCCTCCTCAGTAAACCATGAAACAGCATGGGGGATAATCTTGTATCTTATTGTTGACCTGAAGAAGAAAATAGAATTGATTCAGAGATTATACAACTACGAAAAATGAAACATGAAATATCAAAAAGGTGAAATCCAGAGTCGAGTTAGTTGAAAGATCAGAAGATCAACATGTCAGGAAAAATAGACATTGACACTAATCACATTATCAAAGGTGATTTAGCTTACCCAATGTCATAGTCTTGTTCCATCGTGTTCTGAAGTTCTTCAGCCTGTTCAAAAAGATAATAATTGACATAAGAAAATGAAAAAGATTCAAATTCATTAGCCCGTAGATCATGCAAAAAGAAACATACCATATCTTCGTCAATATCTTCATCATCTTTAGGAACTTGTGGTGGATTGAAAAAATTGAAGAAACTTTCACAACTTTCAGTCTTGGTGATTGGTTTAGCATTCTTTCCACCTTTCTTGGGCTTTTTCTTGAGAAGCTTCTGGGTCAAGCACTTTCCTGTATACCATTCAATTTCCGTCCTACAAGAAAAGTGTAATAAACCAGCCTTAGTAGCATGATTGTACACTACAGACTAGATGTAGGGAATGAATCAACAGAGAAAGAACTTACCCAATTGCTTTCTCCAGTACAGGTTCATCCTCATCAATCATATGATAAGTTTTGGTCAAAACAGAATTCTTAAGGATTGGTATTGAAGAAAAAATCGAGCTTAAATCCTTTAGGGTCTTCTATCCGGCTCCACTTGATATCTTTTAGAAACTTGAGAGCACCTTCATCCCGCTCAGAAATCTGACGCATAGAAGTGATTTATAATAGTACCAAGACTATGAAACTCAGAAAAATTGAATATATTGCAAATATTAAACTCAATTGACTAACCTCCTCTGCTAACACTTGTTATTTTTCATTGCAGTGAGCCAGAAAGCAGGTACACCTTTCTCTACAAAATACATGGGTGAATCGAAAAATTGAAACCCTTTCAAAATAACGCTGTAGGCATTATGTATGGTACCTTTCTCCTCTTCTGTATTAGCTGTTGCTTCATTTGCTACTCCTTCCTGTATGGTGCCTTTCTCCTCCTCTATATTAGCTACTGCTTCATTTGCTGCTCCTTCGACTTCCGTCACACCATTTAAAAAATCATAGCGATGTATTCATATATCCAATGTTAATAGTTGTAGATAACGAAAATCAAATGTCACACTTTTAGAAAGAGATACTATTTTAATTTAATCCATAATATTATATTAGTACTTATAAGTTATAATAAATACTGGGAAAAAAATATTAAAATTGAAATAAGAAATTGGCGATTTTCAACCATATAGACTTAGTATTTTGGAAGAGCACATATGCATTTATGTCAACCATAATATGCCACACAATCAATAAAAAAATTCATTATTAATGAACACCTATTATAGTACACAGAAACTGCCTTCATCTAAACAGATGCATTATCAATGAACACCTATTATAATCAATTTTCAACTCTCCATGATGAATGATATACAGAAGCTCTAAGTTGAAAGTCAGACTTTTGAGGTCATAAAAGTGTAAGAACATGAAAATTCCTGGGTCAGTTCATTAATCAACTTCAGCTTCATTACTCAATCGAACTTCGTAAATTTCTTAACTGGCTTACATTCAGCAGTGTTTTAGAATCAAGTTATTGGCCTATATTCTTCCAAATTCGAAAACAAAGGCATGCCTGAATCTCTCTGAGAAACTCAACACGCTTCCAGACATTGGGTGATAGACTCTCTAGAACGTTTACGTGCCGACCAGCCAAACTACAGGTTCCGAAGATAGTATTGGGTCTCTCACAAAGGGGAGGAAATTGGGTTTGTAATTTATTAATTGTAAGAGGAAGAGAGCATTGAAATGATTATAGGTGCCTTGAAAGAAGGGTTCTTCTCTTGAGCCTTGGAGTCTGTAGGGTATTTCAAAATTTGTGGCAGGAGTCCAGGGGGTTTTGAAATTTGAATTTTTTCCTTATGAATAGTGATTTGGTAATGGCTTGACCCTGAGTAGCCATGAAGGCGACCGGAACCTCACAGAACAATGATGAGATCAAACAGAGACAGTGAGGCTGAGGCAAGTTTGAATCATTCAACTACCTGACATTTGATGAACCATTCAAGAAAAATTTTTCTGGTGGTGAAAGCTATGACTTCAAGAGATGCGTCCTCAACCACGGCGACCTCCTCCACCAGCCTTCCCTTCACAGAGATTATTCCAATTTCTGACATAAGTGACAAGCAAATTATATTATAGAACAACGAAGGAACAATAGAAATCAAAGCTGCAGACGATATTCACCGGAAAAAAGTTGCAGACGACGATTCAATAATAATTTGTAGTTGTAAGTCACAATAATAATTTATCATTATTAACCCAAACAAGACCCGGAAGGGGAAAGCTAAGGTAAAACAATCAACAGAAAAAATGATCATAGATTGATCGGAACATGGATGATCTCATGGGATTCGTCTTCGTTGACAATCTCTCTGTCTCACACATGTTAAAAACATCTTGATGTTCTTCTACTAACATGTTTACAATCTCCTACGAGAGAGAGAGAGAGAGAGAGAGAAATGACAGGATCGGAACTCGATCACGTACAGATGGTGGATGATTGTGTCGTAGAGTAGTAGTAATCTACCAGATTCCTTTGGTTTCTGCAGATTCAAACCTTCACAATCTGACATTCGATGGACCATTCAAGTCAAAAAATTTCGGTGGTGAAAGCTACGACTTCAAGAGATGCGTCCTCAGCCATGACGACCTCCTCTATCGGCCTTCCCTTCACAGAGATTATTCCAAATTCTGACAAAAGTGACAAGCAAATTAAATTATAGAACAACGAAGGTAGATGGGGGGAAATTTAGAAAACAAAACCTGGCAGTACTTGTAAATCCCCTAATAAGAATGATTTTAAGTTGAATTTAATGCAACTCAGAGAAATAGGCGCACATAAAATGCACTCAAGCTTTATATTTTTCTATCACTCAGCCATCTTAACCATGCAAGGGGAACGCAAAATATCAACAGCCATATAATTTTTTGATATAGAAGGAATAAATTTCCAATTACTAAACAAATTGCATATGGTCTATATATCAACCATAATTCTATTCATCATTTTGTTGATAATATGTCTCCAAAGATACTTTTCATTTTTCGAGAAAAAGGGAGACAGAAAGAAATAAATCAAATAAACCATATTTGGATAATAGATAGAGCATTAACTTGTCTCCAAACTTCTTCATTGGGTGCATTCTTGTCATCAAGCATTATAGAATAAGGTTTCTTCCTACGTTCATCAGCCACATTCTGCCAATACCTCCCTGATGATATGCCACACAAGCACAATTTAGCTATAGAATGGGGAAGTGAATTTGATAAAGATGCCTACTAATTGAGGAATTATAGGCATAATAAAACTGAATCTTAATAGAAAGTACGATTGCTTTAGGATCAACACATACAGACTATGAACTAAAAAGTGTCATTTCCAATATGGCTTCTTAATAAAACTTACCTTTAATCAGATCACCCATAAGACTATGAACTGGTCGGTTATCCCAAAAGAGATCTGGGGAATTTAACAACTCTTTGCAAAGAGCAGACTTAGCACATCCAGGAATTCCTGAAAGAAAAAACAAACCAAAAAGGCCGACAGGGAGGGGGTAACCATAAGGGTGAGAATCAGGCACAAAATCATGAAAAGGTGTGCTCGTCAAGGGAAAAAACTTATATCAACATCAGAATCTGCTGGGTCAAAGTTACACTCATAAGAACTTCGAAAAAAGTTATACTTGTTATTAGTGAAGATCTATTTGATATATTCTCAATTGGAATCCTTCTTATACTTCTATGTTCCAACCACTATACATGACAAGTTAATCTAGAATATCTTCTATATTCCAACCACTATATATGAAAAACTAATCTTGGATATCGTATAGTGGGGTGGCTAAGCAATAAAAATCCATCTGTTGGGAATTCTAATAAGCTCATTGAATATGGCTGAAGCATGTCGGCAAAACGCTTACCAGGAAAAAAAATACAATCAACCCTTCCTGTTTTGCTACAGTGTTTGTAGCTAATGTGCTAGGCTTTGGTGATAGTATTTCCCACTCTACCACAAGATCACCTTCTTCGTCACACCCTTCCTCAAAAATGGCCATAAAATCTTCGCTTTTTACTAAATTACCAGCAGAACCTACTAAAGCTTGGTCTTGTGGACTGCGTTTTGCAAACTGCTCAAGGAAAGGTTCATCTTTGCTAAGATATATTGAAGATGAGAGCTGTTTATCTCCATATTTCCTTCTTATATGCATAGCCCTTTAAATAGAGAGAAGAATTTTTTTTAATCTACTGCACCAACCACATGTAGAATGTAGAATTATATGGGTATTAAGTGCTTTTTATTCATGTTTAATGACTCCATACACTCCTGTCCTATAGCTAGGGAAACCGTTTTGTAATTTCTTTTTATTAATTAAATTTCTTTTTCTTAAAAAATACAGGTATGAAGCGAGAGGAATCTAAGCGGAAGCCAAAAATTTAGCTATTGCTCATACATGATTCTTTTTTCCCTTTCCCTATTTCATTGTTGGTTTATACAAAAGAATGATTCAGGCATTACCAGTGACAGGTAATACTTGATGAACCGTAATTTACAAGGATGGAAGGAAGACATATATATATATATTGAAAGATTAAGGTAAAGCAAACAATTTGAGGTTGTGAAGCATCTATGAGACATTAAATAATATAAAAGATTTCTGTTTTCAAAAAGAAATTGGAGCAACGCGAGATATTTTTTAGACCTGAAGTAAAGAGAAATATTGAGAAGAATCACACTCCTAAATAGATAACACCAAAACGCAAAGGGGGAGAAAGGAAAACAAATAAATCATGAACCGAGAATTAATGCTAGTTATAGAATGGAAATAGCTGTTTGATTTTAACACATACATCTTGACAAGTGAGCCAAAACGCTCAATTAATTCGCTCTCAAATTCTCTACGACTCTGGAAAGCATCAACACCTAAAAATATAATTTTATGCTACCATTTTTTTACCAAGAAAAATGCTAGTTATAAAATTTTTTAAGTCCATGTGCAATTGATTTAAATTTCTTAACTATCTTGTGCAATTGCATGGGGTTTCTTTTAAGGAAAAAATAGCTCAAAACTGAATGCAATGGCAGAAACGCCATACCTTGCCTTCATAAAGATGATAAAACATTAGCAGCACGTAACTAGCATTTGGAGATGCTGGTTATGCACCACTTTCACCACCAGATTTTCCCTCGCGATCTCCTCACGTCTGGCGGCTTTGTAGTCGTAGCTGCAATCATATCGATCGGAGTACCGGTGCTCAGCGCTAAACAACTCACCACACCGGCATTGGAATCTGATCAACCCGACCTTCCTTTGGCTTTCAGAGCATCGACTCACACCCGCTTAGCTTCAGACAGTGTAGTCTCGTTCGATTTCATCCGATCTAATGACAGATTTTGCGTCGGCTCCTTATCGGAAGGGTGCGACCTCTTAGGCGAGGTAGACAATGCGGATCTAGAACTTTTGTCATCGGAAAGTTTAGTAGGAGCAGAAATACCGGTGGAGGAGGTTGTCGTGGTTGAGTTTAAAAGCAGCAGCACACATCTCTTCTTGTCTCTGCGGCCGTTTACTGGAGTATTCGGCGGGAAAGGTATGTCAAGATAAGAGGAGAAGGGAAATGCCGAGAAGATGGGTTCACCTCCTTGTGAGAGAGAAGTATGAGCGTGCGGCGAGAGGGAGCTTCTTTTGGATGAAAGGTTTTGGGCAGTGTGTGAAAATGGTGGGAGTTTTAAATTAAAAAATTCCCTTGTAAACAGTGTTTTGATGGATTGGTATTATAAGATATATTGATTAGAAGCTATAAGAGTGATTGTGAATTTTAGACTCTTCTTTTTTAAACCATCAATAGAAAGTCATAAGATGATATTGCTTTTCACTCATAAACATTTAAGGATTAATCACATACCATACTCATGTTGGCCATTGTTAATCCATAAGATGAAGGTGCAAAGAGTATTAAGGATACAAATTCTTTTTGCTAGGGCCGGATTTCCTCTATGACACTTCTACTGGGATAAGATTGAGAATCAACAAGCTGATTTTCTATTACAATGTTTTAGAGAAGCTTTATTTTGTCTATTCAATCACATGCACTACTTCTCCAGAACAAGAGAATGACTGCATATCTTATGCACAAACAAGCAATCTCTCAATTATCAGAATATCACAATGACAAACTCTTCGGTGATTTTGAAGGATTCCCTTTTGTTATTGTCAAATTTCTCTTCTGTAACAACTTATGTTTCCCCTTCCCACTTATTCCATAATCTCATTTATAACTTTCCATCATGTAAAATATTATCTTTGTAACCTTTTTATTTTATTGATAGATCATTTGATTTCCTTAAAAAAACCAAACGAAAATTAATATAAGTATTTTTTAAAAAAGTAAATATTTTTAATGTATATAATATTAAAAAAGATAATACTTATATCAAGTTTCCTATCCCTTGAATCAAGTTCTTTACTAATATATATGTTCATACATCTTATTTTTTTAAAAGAATTTATAGTTAAATAATAATATTTTAAAAATAAGAGTTAAAATTGAAAATTTTGATATAATTGAAGAAAGCTTACCTAGGTAAGATCTTTAATATTAAAATATTACTACGTTGGTGTCTTGATATAAGAGCAATTAATTTTTTTGGGATTAAAGAAGTTAAATTAATAATTTAAGTGTAAGTTAGAAAAATAGTTGAAAAAATTATACATATAAATATTTTAAATAATGTATTTAATTTTTTAATAAAAAATCACGAACTTTTGTATCATAGAAGGGAAGAAGGTAGATTGTGATATTTAATTTTTTTGGTTAGTGGAACATACTAACATTTACATTCAACATAAATATAAATTTATATCGGATCCATTTAAAAATATAATAAAAAAGTATTTCTACATGAAATAAATATATAAAATAGATTATATAAAAAAAATATTGTTGAGCTCTCAAACTCAGTAATTTTTTCCAGGCACCACGTCCACCTAATCAAGGTTAGATTGGTCTTTTCATAAGCTCCAGTTCCGTACTTACGTGTCCTAAAATATCATCGGCCTCATTCTCTCTCTACGCCCCTCCTGCTTTTTAGACCTGAAGCGCGAAACGCTTTTCGTCGCCATCGAACTGTTTGGTAGTTGAATCAATCTTGTCCGTTCATTAATTTATCCAACGGATCTTATTAGTCGGTGTGTGGTTACCCCCATCTTCCTCAGTGGTTTTAATCATAAACCCTAGCCGATGTTCTTTCACTCATCTCTCTTTGCGGCCACAACTCCTTCGATCTTGCAATCTTCCTCCTCATCCCAACCAGATCTCACTAAGCGATTCGCTTCTTATTTCGATTCCCAACCTATTTTGTTGATTTACGTCTATTTATTGCTATTTTTTTATTTATATCAGACTTGATCTTTGTGTTCCTTTTTGGGGCAAGAATCTGATGTTCGCTGCCATGGCGTATCTTCTCTTTGTTACTATGTTATGACTCTCTGCGCTTAGCCTACACGGTTTATGTTTTCGGGTCAAGGTTCGGGTCCGATTTATTTTGGAGTAATTGAGCTGTGGGTTGATTTTCCATTGTTTTCAGTTTGTATGAGACAATTAGGCTCTGGGGAATCCGCTGGGCTCGATTTTGTCTTGTGGCCTGTAGTGTGAGTTAACTGAGCTTCGACTCGCTGACCCACCAGTGTAGATAAGATCGAGTCTCGAGTTGTGCCTTTTGTAAACCTTACAGCAATGCCGGCGGTTGGGATGAGACGAACTACGAGGGTGTTTGGAGTCGTGAAGGGAGCTGACTCTGCCAGGGTCTTGAGGTCCGGGAGGTGCCTTTGGCCGGAATCCGATGAGGGGAAGAACAGGAGGAGTAACGATGCGGATGAGTGGCTGAAGCCAGTCAAGACTCCTGGGAAAGGCGACGTTTGGCCTCGTGGAGTTGTTAAAACAAAGCAAGAAGTCGCAGTTATAGGAAAACATGCAGACTCTGGTACGAAGAAGACGAAGCCAGTGAAAGAAGGGAGATCTTTACGCGGCGGAAATGGCCCCAAAAAAATGTGTCGTCTTGTATATAGTAGAAAAAGGAAGACACCTCTGGCTGAAAGTTCAGACCTTTCAGTTGATGTAGGAGCCAAGCGAAGTCTGGACGATACTAAGAGGTGGGGCTTGTATTTTTCTCGTCGGCAACGAAGGAATCACAGTGAAGATAATCAGAGTGTGCTTTCTGTTGTTGTGAGGCCCTCTTGTGGCGACAGTAATTGGCTTTCGTCTTTCTTGGCTTTGGTGTTAAGGTACATTCGGCGGGTCGGGTTGACGTTTAAGGATCTCTCGGCCTTTATTCTAGTTGAGCCGTTATGTGGTGCCTTTGCATCCCGTGGCATACAATTCCTACAGGTAATCTTTCCCGTGCTTTACTTGGTGATCTGCTTTATGTTATTTCTGTACTAATGCAATTTCATTGGCCAAACAAATTTTTTGCCATTTAGCAGATGTGTTGTTTTGGGTAAGCCAAATTCCGTGGTTTTTTTTTTTCCAACTTGAATGAATGGATCGAACACATCAAAAGATATTCGGATTGACGTTTCGCTTAGTTATTTATTGTACGGAGGGTGGTACTTTATCTTATATTTTTTTTTCCAATGTTCCTTCTATGCTTTCTTGCATAACTCTTGTTTTTCTCTGCTCCAGGGACCGCCCACTACGAACGTTGGAATTTGCAAGTTTTTTGGGATCACAGGATTCGACCCATTGTTCAGTCTGGATTTCTCTGCCGTCCCCCTATCTTTCATGCACTTGCATTCTGCATTTGTTTTGAGATCCTTTTTTAGGTCTTTTTTACTTGTAAATGATTTAATTAGTGTGCATAGTGATGATGAGGATGATAGCGATTACCAAGAATTTGAGAGTGAACAGCAGAGTTCATGCCATTTTGTTGAGAGAGAACTTTCTCGGGTTGTAGCCATCACTTCTGATGTCATTGAAATCAACGACAATTTATTGGTACATGCACCTGTTAGGGGTTCCAGGATAACTGGCCGAAATGGACAATACAGAAATATTGCAAATTCTAGAGGAATTCAGAGGAGGAGAAGTTCACTTAGGAAAAGGAAAGCTCGAAATCCTTCACTGTTGGGTGTACACAGAACCCATGCAGCATTGGCTTCTGATTTAGGGGATGGCCGGAAAAACAACACTTCTTTGACTGGTGGAGCTTCAAGGAAAAAACTAAGAAGTTTGGTTCATAGTTATTCCCCTGGAAGCTTTAAAGAGACGAGTTCTCCCGTGGTTGATTCAATTGAAGACCTGGATTCTTCTTTGTGTTCCGCAAATCTATTAATCACAGAGTCAGACAAATGTTATAGGGTTGAGGGCGTAATAGTTACTATTGAAATGTCAGCTTCAAAAGATTGGCTTCTCTCTGTAAAGAAAGATGGCTCGGCAAGATGTACCCTCAGGGCAGGAAAAGTTATGAGACCCAGTTATTCCAATCGGTTCACCCATGTGACAATGTTTCCATTGGAGAATGGTTGGAAGCTAGAGTTTGATAGGCGGCAGGACTGGATTCTTTTTAAAAATCTTTATAAAGAGTGTTCTGATCGCAATATTTTGGCTTCTGTTGCCAAATTCATTCCAGTACCAGGTGTGCGAGAAGTCTCTGGCTATGCAAATAGCAACACTGCTACCTTCCATAGATCTGATAACTATATTGCAATGAATGGTGATGAGTTATCTAGAGCTTTGGCCAAGAGGGCTGCAATATTTGACATGGACTCTGAAGATGAGGAATGGCTAAAAAAGCTCAATTATGAGTCTGAGGAGTATGTTGCAGAGGATAATTTTGAGCTAATGATTGATGCTTTAGAGAAGGCATATTATTGCAATCCAGATGATTTTTCTGATGAGAAATTACCTGCCAATCTTTGTCGGGATCTGGGTAGCAATAGAACTGTGGAAGCTGTATATAGCTATTGGATGAAAAAACGGAAACAAAAACGTTCATCGCTGCTTAGGGTTTTCCAGGTAAATTGCCTTGTGTGTTGGATAACATATTCTTTATTGTGGGTGCATGTGTGATATTTTAATGGCATTTATTGCTTTGTAGATGTTGTTGCCATCTTATTTTTTTTTCAATGGTGAT
This sequence comes from Vachellia pachyceras, assembly GCA_025593235.1. Taxonomy (NCBI): domain Eukaryota; kingdom Viridiplantae; phylum Streptophyta; class Magnoliopsida; order Fabales; family Fabaceae; genus Vachellia; species Vachellia pachyceras. The sequence goes on along the minus strand of JANTPZ010090867.1, from coordinate 2,006 downwards.
TGGGAAAAATTTAGGGCGTGAGTAACATTTGTATTTTCACATTAGCATAAAGAATTTCCATGCATTTACAAGTATTATTGTATATGCAAATTACATCTTAGAGCCTGTGTCTCTGAACTTTGATTTAAGGTTGTAGATTAATTTGTTTCTTGTTTGTGTCAGTTGAAGGTCGCCTTTTTTTTTACCCTTTTTGGGGATGATATTTTAGCCAATGCAATCGTAGTATGTAAATTTGTTCAATATAACAATGCATTTTGTATGATGTGCTTGAAGCTTGCTTTGTTGGGGAGGGGGAACCGAGTTTGTTGATGCCTCAATAGTTCACTTCAGAACAACCCAAGGATCATGTCATAATTGTTAGATTGATGAAGGAATATAGAAAACCTTATTATTGATATACCCACGAAGGGTATTTATACATTAGAGATCTATTCAGAATCTTAACCCTAATAATGTAGATCTTACTAAATCCCTAATATATCTCAACACTTCTCTCAAGTTAGAGCGTAGATATTAATCAAGCCTAATTTGTTATAAAGGTAGTCGACTCGCTTTAGACTCAATAAAACAAGGACCTCAAACATCAAAATGAACTAATTCAAAGGGGGACGTAGCACGTTTATTGACTCTAGACCAATCTAATGATGATAAATGACTGAACTGAAGATAAATCTTGACACAAGGAAGGGTCACACCAGGGACCAAGCGAAATGATGAAAGTACTAAAAACAAAAGGAACCGCTAGAGCTACACCAGGAGCCAGCCGAAGACAAAATAGAAACCGCTGGAGCTACATCAAGAGTCTGCCAAAGACAATAGAAACTGCTGGAGCTACACCAGGAGCCAGCCAAAGACAAAATAGAAAATCGCTGGAGTTACACCAGGAGCCAGCCAAAGACAAGAGAAACCGCTGGAGCTACACCAGGAGCTAGATAAAGACAAGATAGAATTCGCTGGAGCTACATCAGGAGCCAGCCAAAGACAAGACAGAAAGCCAAAAGTGCCAAATAGAAGGAACCTAGAAATAAAACTTCAAATCAGGGGACAAAACCACCAGGGAAAGGAAGGAAAGGAGATGAAACTGGAAAACAGGATCGCCATCAAAAACTCATCGGAAAACGGCGTCACACACCGGCGTGTGAAAAAGTAATGGAATTTAGTACACGTGCTCACCTGATGACGATGAAACTTTGGGGAACAGCTGATCAGGACTTACTGAATCTCTATGCAGTGTGTGTGGTGATCTGGTAGGTTGGCGTTGGACAATCTAGAACTGATGGAGACAAAGATGCTTTGGAACGAACGAAGTTTGGACGTGAACGGAATTTGACATCAAGGTTCGCCTGATGTGAATAGTGATAGAGACGGAGATGTACGCCTGGACGTCAAGGAATGGACAAACGAACACAACTATAACCATGGCGGCCACTGTATTTGCCTAAGCAAAGCCCTGGATTCGGAGGAACACAAGGTGGAGCTTCTTCATCAGAAGGAAGAAGAGAAGACTGTTTCTTTTCCTCCTCTTGCCGCTACCGTAGAGACCAAACCCAAGAAGAAAGGCTCTGATACTATGTCAGATTTATGAAGGAATATGAAAAACCCTATTATTGATGTACCCACGAAGGGTATTTATACATTAGAGTTATATTCAGAATCTTAACCCTAATAATGTAGATCAAACTAAATCCCTAATATATCTCAACAATAATCATAATAATCTAAAAAGAGTTGACGGGGAAGTAAAGGGAAAATGTGGGAGAATTACAATTTAGGAAAGTATGACCAAGGGAAGGACGACTTTCTTTAGGGCAAAGTGCAAATTATGTGGAGTTTGATCCTTAATCGACTTGTTCTTTATTGTTATTCAACCCTCTTGTAGTATGTTTTGCTATGAAGTTGGTGTCTTGCATCCATCCAGACATTGATAGAAATAATAACCTGAATTTTAAAAATGGAGAAATTTTATTGGCAAAAGTTTTTCACTGTGCCTAACAAATTGAGCGTCC
>JANTPZ010090866.1:0-22369 GCA_025593235.1 Vachellia pachyceras | reverse complement strand
GGGAAAAGAGAAGGTTATGGAAGCATGAAGTTACATTTATAATGCTTTCTTGGATGATATTTAGGTTATGTATTAATGGGATGTTTTTAGTTTTAAGTTGGCATGTACTATGTGATGTATGTATATGCACATATGGTTGATATATCCTAGTTAAGGAACATCAATTGCATGCTTAAATGTGGTTAAGAAAGAAGTAAAAGTGAGGGCTTTAGTTAGCAAAGTTTTGAATTTGGAAAAGTTGCTGAAATGGTAAAGTCAAGTCAAGTAAACCCCTAACTTTGGGCTGACGAGATATAGAGCAAATGAACTCCAAATGGAATGAAAGTTTACAAAAAAATAGTTCATATTGTGAGATTTTTATCAAACCAAAGAACACTAAATTTGGAGTTTTTTACAGAAAGTTATTAAGTTCCAAAGTTTGAAGAAAATCACTGGAAAACCTGGGAAAAATAGAAAATGACCAAGTGAACAGTACATTTTCACGAATTAAACTGTGTCATTTGGACAATTAAATGACTCATTCCCTTGTAAAGGAACTTAAAATCTTCAAATAGAAATTGGAAGCACTCAATTTCGATTTTTCTACAATTAGTTATGAATTTTCAAAGTTGGTCCTAAACCCAGTGAATAGTAACTTTCACAAACTTGAAAGTTTTCAAATTGAAACTTTTGGACCCTTTGATCATAATGAGGCTTCCTTTTGATTCTAATTCGCTAAGTAATGGAGCTAAGGGGTAAGTTAAGGAGTGTCACAAGTATTTCCATGAAGAACTCGAGTATTGGGGTCCTTCGCCTATAAAACACTTCAACACTTGAGTACTGACTTTTCAATACTCGAGTATCGAGATCCAAGAATTAAAATGCTTACCAAACTCGAGTTTTGAGATTGAAAACTCGAGTGTTACCTTTACTTTCATCTGGTACTCGGGTATTTGACTTCCAGTGTTGCTCAGCACTCGAGTATTGCCTCCTAGAACTCGAGTGTTGCTTCATAACCCTTCACTTGGACCTGAAACTCGAGTAATACATTATATTTTAACATCAACACTCAAGTGATGCTTCACAATATTCGAGTGTTCATTAAAAATATGTTGAACACTTCTTTTTGTTGCTTTCAGTACTCGAGTTTTAACTTCAAGTATTTAATCCAACACCTGCGAAACTTTAATAAACCACTCCGAAGGTTAAGTTAGTATAATTAAACATCAAAATATGGCAAATAAACATTAACCTACAATTCATTTGGGTTTACCATTCCCAATCCCCTTATGATATTTATGAATTGTTCTCTGGCAAGGGGTTTTGTGAAAATGTTGTTGACACCTTGTTTTGATGATAACAAAGTTTTAATTCAAAGGTTACATGGCAGATTTGGAAATGTTTTTGAAATTTTTGAAAATGAGTTTTATAGTTCAAAAACTCGAGTTTGATGATCCACAACTCGAGTTCTATGCTTGTGTTTTGGAAAACTTTCAGGTATAACTCGAGTTTCCAACTTCAAGTTGTGATGACTCGAGTTACACCATTTGTAGAACTCGAGTTACATGCTTTAAGTCATCTGTCCAAGGAACTCGAGTTTTGAGGTTAAGCAACTTGAGTCTCTTGGAACTTTCATCAACAACTCGAGTTTTCAGCTTCAAGTTGTGATGACTCGAGTCACAGCTTTCTTAGAGCTCGAGTTGCATGCCTAAAAATCTATTTTCTAGAAATCTTATGTGCTAGAACTCGAGTTGCAGTCTTAAAGAACTCGAATTTCTCTAAACTTTCAAGGACAACTCGAGTTTCCCACTTCAAGTTGTGACAACTCGAGTTCCAGGCTTATAATTTTGAAATTCAAAATGTGAAATTCGAATTTTGCAATCGTAATTTAGATTAAATTGATCTGATCAAATCATATCCATTTAATTAATCCAAATAATGAGCCAACAGATTTAATTTATCCTTATAAATTAAATTGATGTTAGTTATTTAATTTATCAAATAAATTAAACTAACACACACAAATATTATTTATATAATATTGTGCAATTTCAAATTTCAACATATATACACATTTATTTAAAATTTGAATAAACCCTAGAAATAAAGCTTATGTTGGGTTGTTCTTACGTGCGACCCTGTAGGCCCATATAAAGTTGGCAGTGGGCTAATCTCACCATAAGCCCATAAGTCGCAAGTGGTCTCTAGCAAGACATTACGACTACCCAAATCATACGCGGATCGTTAACACGACGTAATCTTTTATGCAACCACATCAAGTCCCTTTTGTCACGCGATATCTCGGTTGAGGATGAGGCATGGATGACATCATCCTCCTATTCCCGACCATTACTTTCTCGATCCCTGAGTAGTTCAATCAAAGCAACGAAAAACCCCTTTTCGTTACAGTATGGCCATACATTTCTCAGACTCACTCATCAAGGGGCCCAGTAATATCTCTCAACTAATATGAGGGACAAATCCCATCTTGATCACCCACATTCCTCCACATGAAAACCCTTAAGCCCGATTATAGCCTTTATCACCACCTGGTCAAAGGTGACTTTTGACTAAGTCAAAGATTAGTGACTATCATGCAGGAATCCATGATGATCTCAGGTCAAAGGGCATTGTGACGTGATTACATATGAGATAAGCTAATGACTTAATCCATGTAGCTTTCTCATGTGGGTCGGTCCAGCACCTTGTGCTCTTACAAGTGCCTATGACTTTGGCTCGTATCTCCATACCTTTCAAAGTCATACTGGTCTTACTTTATCTTTGTTCCCACAAAGATAACCGACCAGGGACATTTAGGACAATATTCATAATTTGCCCATGGATGCAATTATCATAATAAACATACAAAGGTTATGATAATTAAATGGAGAAAATATATTAACATAAATAATGTGTGAGGTACAATGATTGGCCCTGGGGCACAATTTTCAACATTGATATGGAGCTTCACTTTTACCAAATCCTTCCTTATCCTGTCAAAGATTCTTAAAACCTACTTGCCACCATAAATGCACGTTTACTAACCTATGAAACAAGAAAAGTTTCACTTGTTGAAGTTCTCCAACAACGAGAAGCAATCATAATGTTTTTAGTCTTCGCCGATGTCAAAGGAATACATTTATTACCCCATTCAATGCTCACACCAACCAGAAACAACTGCTACTCAATCTGAGTAACAGACATTTGGTCTTCTCTAACGGACAACTTAATAGACTTCATCTATAAATAGAGAAGCATTGAAGATGAAAAGAGAAGATGATCAACAACACTACTATTCATACGCTCTATGTCTCTTACCTTCTGTAAACATTCAATATTATTCTGTGAGCTTTAGTGTTTAGCCTATCTACTCTTTTGAGAGTTCAAACTCGTGATTCATTCTTGTATACATTGAGTAACTCAAAGTTGGGGCTTTGAGTTTACTGGGCAATGAGGTTGTTGAAAAACAGAGAGTAAAGGTCTCTGTTATCTTGCGAATAGTGTGGGGGAGTGTGACTCCTAATTGTAAAGGCTTGTGAAGCCTAATTGTTTGCATTTAGTGGATTGCAAATCTTAGAAGTGCTCTGAGGACTGGATGTAGGTTAGAGAGTACTGAACCAGGATAGATTGCCATGTCTATTATTCCTCTGCACTCTCAGTGACTTTGTTTTAATTTCTATGATTTACGTTTAAATTCTTAAGTGTGACCAATTCACCCCTCTTAGTCAAATCCTGCACTAACAAATGTCTGCCAGCTGAAGATGTATGGGAATGAATTCAACCTTGGTGTCTTTATTTTACATATGATCCTTGATAAAATGATGTCAATGTCAATGTGCTTTGTATGTGAATGATGCACAGGATTCTTTGAAAGATTAATTGTGCTTGTATTATCACATAAGATGGGAATCTCTTTGAAAATCATTCCCAGATCCTAGAGTTGTTGTTTTATCCATAATACTTGGGCACAACAACTTGCAGCAACAATGTATTCAGCTTCTGTTGATGATAATGATACCATTGATTGCTTTTTGCTGAACCAAGAAACAGGGCTCTCCCAAGAAATTGACACTGACCACTCGTGTTTTTTCTATCTGTCTTGTATCCAGCATGATCAGAGTCTCAATAAGATATTAATTCTTTATTGCCTCCTTTGGGATACCATAATCCAATATTTGTGGTGCCAGCAAGATATCTTAGAATTATTTTGACATTTTCAGCATGAGATTCTTTGGGAGTAGCCTAATAAGAGCACACGTTCTAACACTAAATTGAATGTCAGGTCTGCTTGAGGTGAGATAAAGTAGAGAGCCAATCATTCCTCTATATCTTTTAATATCATAATCTTTCCTATTTACATCTGGATCAAGGAGTGCGTTTGAACTCATAGGAGTGTCAGCACTTTTGCATTGATCCATTTCAAATTTCTTCCGCAGCTCTTTGAGATATTTGGCCTGATTGATAAAGATTTCATTCTTTCTTTGCTTGATCTAAAGTACGAGAAAGACATTTAAGTCTCCCATCATGGACATGTCAAATTCTCCCTGCATCATCTTAGCAAACTCTTGGCAAAGATCATTGTTAGTTGCACCAAAGATGATATCATCAGCATAAATTTGTACTACTAACAAATCTGATTTAAAGTGTTTGATAAAAAAGAGTTGTGTCCACTTTTCCTCTAACAAAATCTTTCTTGATTAAGAAATTACTTAATCTTTCATACCAAGCTCTAGGAGCTTGTTTTAACCCATAAAGAGCTTTCTTTAGTTTATAAACATGGTTTGGTTTGGAAACATCTTTAAAACCAGGGGGTTTATTCAATATAAACTTCTTTCATGATAAAACCATTTAAGAAAGCACTCTTTACATCCATTTGAAAAGGTTTGAAATCCATAATGCAAGCAAAAGCAAGTAAGATACATATAGCCTCTAATCTTGCCACATGTGCATATGTTTCTTCATAATCAATTCCTTCTTCTTGGTTATATCCTTTTACAACCAACCTTACTTTGTTTCTGACAATGATTCTAAATTCATCAAGCTTGTTCCTGAATACCCATTTTGAACTAATGATTGGATGATCATTTGGTCTAGGTACTAAGTCACAAACTTGATTTCTTTCAAATTGATTCAGTTCTTCTTCCATTACAATGATCCAATAATCATTGTCAGATAAAGCTTCCTCAACATTCTTAGGCTCTATTTTTGAAATGAAAGCTGAAAATTGAGCCCCATCCATAAATCTTTTTCTAGTCTGTACACCTTCATTCACCTCTCCAATCACTTGATTGATGGGTGATTGCAGATGTATTTCCAAGCTCTTGTTGAGGAGATTGAGGATGCTCATCTGATTGTTCATTTTGAAAATTTTGAGATGGTTGACAATCAATTGAACTATCCTTATTTTGATTTTCAAAACTTTTTGAAATAATAATTTCTTCATCAACATTAGATTTAGGAAGAGGATTAGTTTCAAAAGTCAAGTTAGAGCCCACAAATAGAAAGTACGGAAAAAGTTTATGCTGATAGGCAAGATAACCCAAAGTCAGTCTTGGCTCAGTAGGAGAAATTCTATGAGAACTCCGCAGTTAAGCGTGCTCATCTTGGAGTAGTGTAAGGATGGGTGACCCCTTGGGAAGAACCCAAAGGTCATTACACAAAAGACCAGGGCGAAAAAGGGCAAGGGCAAAATGAAATTTATGAAAAGTTAGACTATGAAAGGGCATTTTGGTGATTTGAAAAAGTCAAAAAGTCAACCATTCACTAAAATATCAGAAAAATTCACAGATACCCAAAAGATAGAGCAGAACTCACTCATTGACAGAGATTCGACGGATTGTTGAAAATTAGCCTAGAATTCTATTTATAGAATTTTGAAGATTTCATGGCCGAAAATAATTATTTGAGGTATCAAGAGACCTAAATCAGTTTAGTTCAGGGCATGGAAAATTTAGTGAATTTTATACTATTTAATAAAATTATTGCCAAGTGTACGATTAAGGCGATTTTCCCAAAAATCGGGAAAAGACCTGAAAATCCCCGAAATGCAATTTATTTTAAAAATTAATTTTTACAATCTAGAGGGCATTTTAGGAGAAGAAAAAGGGCTAGAGTATCAGTGAAAAATGTAGTAATTTTTGAAGCCCTAAAAATATTTTGCCCTCCGATTTCTCGTTTTGATAAAATTAAGGGGTATTTTGGGGATAATAATTTTACCATATTCAAGAGGAAAATATGGAGATTAAATGAGGAAGAAAATATCTCTAGAAAAGTAGAAAAAGATTTACTGGAATAAAGTTATGTTTACCGGTAAAAAGTGTCATCGGTAAAAGTAACAGAAAGGGATCCAGTTTGGCTAACCAAACCAGATTTTTAACCCTTATTTAGAGCCATCATGAGCCACTTTTAAAGATCCAATGAGAGCTTAGCAAATGGCTCATATGTAGCTTCATCTTAAACCTTTAAAATTAAACTTAATCACTAAGTTTCAATCTTAACCATCCATCAATTATGAGAGGTTTTTATAAATTCATTTTCTCTCCTCTTCCACCCCATTTGGCTGACTTGCTTGGGCAGAAAAAGAGAGCAAGAGGACACCATTTTCACCATGGAAGAGAAGAGAAAAAGCTTCCAAGATACCAAGGTAAGAGGCTTAGCTACTTAAAGCCATACATATTCTTGCTCCTTGTGATCTCCTCTACGCTTTCCATGGATTGGAATTTTGATTTGATCTCTCTTTCTCAAGTTTGAAACTTAGGGTTATTGAGAACAAAAGTGAGAAAGAGAGGGATTTAGAGCTATTGTTTGGCTGCAAAAATCTCCTTGTGTTGAAAGGAGCATTTTGATGTATATATTGTTGTTGTTGAGGCTTGTTTTTGAATTTTGTAAAATTTAGGAATTATGAACTTTTAAGGGGAGATGCTGCCCAAATTTCTACTTGATATGGGAGAGTTGAAATCAAGCTACACCATCCATGAATATGAGTTTCAGATCAAGAGTATGATGGTATAAGTGTTGAAAGTTGAAAAATTTATGTTGATGATTTTGGGGAAGTGTCTCAGCGAGTTCTGGAATTTGGGGAAGGATTGTTCTTTTGATGATTTTGATATTTCCAATGGGTTTAAAATGAGTTTTTTTGTATGGTAAAAGTGACCACAAGTTTAGGGAAGCATTAGAAAACATTAAAGACAAGTTTAAAGTCTTAAGGCTCATAAAGTTCAAGAGGATGATTTAGGGAGATTCACATTGATTTTTATCCTGAAAATGGCTTGTGTTTAATGCCCATAATGTTGTGAATTGTGTAGGCAAGAGTTTGTGGAAAGGAATTAGTTCCTCAAGTAATCAAGAAAGCATTCAAGCTAAAGGGAAAATTAAGAGGACAAGGTAGCAACACTCATAACTTTGGCATCTACTTTGCATTGATTATATATGTGTTAAATGCCATGTTCATTGTATGAAACTTTAATTGTGTGAAAGCATGATGATTGTTATGCAATGATTGCCTTGGCTTGATGAATACATGATTGATTGTTCTTGTTAAATGGCATACATGTTTTGATGTAATAATCATGCATGTAGATGTATTATTAGAGTGTTGCTACTGGGATTTCTTTGAAATCTCACCCTCCCCAACTAACCATTTTAGGTACAAGCACAAACAAGGGTAAGAGCAAGGTTTATAGTGATTGAAGATGGCATGATATTATGAGTTTGATTGTAGAAATTATGAAGTAGTTTGAAGTTATGTTGAGGATTGTTGAAGCTAAGTAATTATAAACCTTTACTTGGTTAGTAAGTGGATATATGTTGATGCATGCATGAGTAAGGGTTTAAATGCTAAGGGATGTTAATGAGTTTATCATGCATTGCAAGAGGATAAAACTTAACTAAAAAGAGGCTTTGGCAAATTTTTAAAGAAAAGCTAAAGTTTCAAGTGAAGGGTTCCAAAACTGAAGAATATGCCCTTTTTTTGGAATAGTGATGAAAATTAGCAAACAAACTCCAAATGACTTGAAACTTTATAGCTAAATACTACACATTATAAGATTTAAATTTTGTTCAATTTTGATGTGTATATAAGGAGTTATGATTTTCCAAAGTTCAGAGAAAAATATGGAAAACTGGAAAATTACCAAATGAACAGTGATTTTCACGGTATAAACTATATCATATGGGCAAGCTTTGGAACCAGTGAATATTTTTTTCACTGTAGATCACTTCATAAGCTTAAAATAGAAATTTGAACCACTCCATTTTGATGTTTCTAGAATTAGTTATGATTTTTCAAAGTTGGACCAAAAATCTGGAAAATGACCAAGTGAATAGTAACCCGAAATGAAATTTTCAAGTTCACTTCTTTAGTTGATTTAAGTTATCTAAGGCCCTAAAGTGGTTCAATAGTGATCTAATATTAAGCTTATAGGGGAAAATAAGGAGTCTTACAGTACCCAAGTCTTATAGGATCCTCTTAGGTTAGTATTTGGTGCCTTTGGATTATAAGTCCCCTTAGGAACCCATTAATATGTACCCAAGTCCTTATTTCTTTTAAAATAGCATGAAGATGTTTTATGCCCCTTTCTATTACAGTAATTGCAGAAGGTAAAAGGTTCAGATGAATACACAGATTTTTGGAAAAATTTCAAATAACTTGTGTTGCCTTTCTTTTTCTTCCCCTTTTTGAAATCATTTTGAGGATGATATCCAATACCACTTTTGTTATTTATAACTCTTTGCTTTTTCAAAATGATTTGCAACATGTCACTTCCTCGAGTGAATTTTTCAAGAGTTTTGGATAAGCGTTCATTTTCACTTTTCAAAATATCACAGTTTGAACACCCTTTATTTTTTATAGGAGCTCCAGAAGGTTCTCAAGTTCTTTAACTCTTTTCCTTAAGAAAGATACTTCTTTTGAAAATTTAAGTAGTTCAGAATGCATTTCATCATAATCATTATGCAATTAATCATAGCTAGGTTCAAGAATTACCTCGTCTATTTCTGAGTCTTCTTCCTGGGACAGATATTAGCTTCTTCCTCAGCTTCACTGTCTTCTTCATCTGAGCTGTCACCCCAAATGCCTGAGATATATGCATTTTTCTATTTGAAGAAATTTGGTTTCTGCTTATCTTTTTCTTTTTCTTTATTCTGAGTTGTAAGCTGAGGACAATCTGCTTTAACATGGCCTGGCTTGTTGCATTCATAGCAAATTATTTTGCTTGATCCTTCTTTGAATGGTCCTTTACAATGTTGATCCTTACGATACATTCTTCTGAACTTTTTAACCACCATAGCAAGTTCTTCATCTTCTACATCACCTTTTTCTTCTTCAGTTTCTGACTCTTTCTCCTTTTCTTTGGTAGTTTTGAGAGCCAATCCCTTCTTTTTCTTTTCTTCTATATTAGACAGCCCTTTTTTGAATTTCTGCTTGCTTTCATACTCTGCAAGACTTCCAAATAGAGCTGCTATAGAGTCATTGATTCTCCACGAGATTCTTCAATGGCTGTGACCTTTGCTTTCCATTTGTTGGATAAAACATTTAATATTTTCTTACTGGAATATGTTGATCATATGTTTTACCCATGGCTGCTAGTTTGTTGATTAGATGAGTGTGACGCATTTGGATTTCAGCAATGGTTTCTTCATCTCTCATTCTGAGCAGATCATATTCTGTAGTTAACATGTTAACTCTGCTTTCTTTCACTACTTCAGTTCCCTCGTAAGCTATTTCCAATGCATCCCACATATGCTTTGCAGAAGGCAAAGTGTAGACTTTGAAAAAGTCATCTTCATTTAGTGCTGCTTGTAACATTAGCACAGCTTTTCTGTTGAGATGCACTCTCCGTAAATCCCGCTATTAAACTCAGCACGAGTTTTAGGAGTAAGTCCATCTTCTACAATCATAGGCACATAATTTCCCTATTCAAACACATCCTACAGATCAATGTCAGTGGCTAAGATAAAGTTTTGAAACTTAATTTTCCAGAAAGAGAATTTTTTACTGTTGAATGCCAGCGGCCTGGTGATAGAAGCCTCGTCAGTAAGTATATGCTCGCCAAATGCTACCATGATTACTCTTGAGACTGTTATGTCCTTTAAATAAGAGACCTGCTCTGATACCAAATGTTAGTACAAGATTTGATTAAGAGGGGGCTGAATTGGTCAAATTGTAAATTTAAATTGAAAATTACTGAATTAAAAACAAATTCACTAAGTGAGGTAAAGAGAGGATGAACACGGGTGATTTATACTTGTTCGATCCTTCTGACCTACGTCTAATTCTCAGAGTACCTCTGAGCTTTACAATCCACTAATCAGCAACAAAGAAGGCCAACACTGCTGATCCGACTAAGCCACAAAATGTAAACTTAGATTGTTGGTTAGCCTTGAAAATGGATCAGGAATATTGATTGTGATTTCCAAGGATTGTATAACAACAACCCCAGGGTCGTTCTCTTCGGAAGCGACTTGCGCACCAAAAATTCTTAGCTTGCGATAATGCTTATAATGCAAATCCAACCATTTTTGAAATCAAACAATGATAAGTACCTAAACTAATTACAAAATAAAACTTGTTTATGATATTTTTTTTGAATAATTAGGGAAGTAAGGAACATATAGGAGTATGAAAAGTGTATGTGATTATGGTTTCCTCTTGAAAACAAAATGTGCCGTCATAGTTCGCAAAGGATTAGTGAAAGCATCAACTTTTGCACTAAGTTTCGTAATTAAGAACCCCAACAACTCGCTGGGTTAGAAATCTCATGAATTGAACTCCAATCCACGAAATCCTTTAAGAACCCTTAATGTGTGTACGGAGATCGCAAAGTGACAAAATCAACTCCATACATTGTTGACTCTAAAACCAAGCACAACTAGGATGATAGAAGAGAACAACAAGACTTTATTAAATAAGCAAAATGAATTGCATTCTACTTTGTCAATCACAAAACAACTCAATACATATTAATCTAAGTTTGGCTCAATCGAGACCAAGTATTTACACACAAATTACAAAGTCCAACTTGAAATCTAAGTAATCTATAATGTAAATACAGATTGAAAGTAAATATTCCCCTTTTGGTACTTCAAACTCCGACTCACTTCATCTTCAAGAGGATGATGATGGAGGCATGATGAATGGATGGATGGTGAAGAAATAGATGGATTTAGGGTTGTGTGAGTGGAAGTGAAGTAGAATGAATTTCTTGCCTCTCTAACTCTCCTCTCTGCCTCCCTTCTCTCTCCCTTCCTCCCTCCTCTAGAAAATAACCTAATTTGGCAAGTTAGAACAGTTCTAGATCGGGTTTCTAAGGTTGGGTTGGGTTATTTTCCATCTGGAGTAAACAATCTAGTGCTGATTTGCGATATTCACTGCAGCGAACCTCTCCCAAGAGTTCATGCCTGATGTTAGAACTTTGGCCAGTGAATATTGAATTGCGCCATGGCGAACTTCTCCAGAGCTACATCCTCTTGTCTTTTATACAGAGTTCTTGAAGTGGAATAGCAAATATGGGCAGTATCATTTGCTCATGATGGAATTTAAGCATAATAACATAATTATTCATGGCATATGTACCCAAAATTAGACTAATCCTAATCAACAACTCCTAATCTCAAATTAAGCACAAAAGGGATATGTATGGACTATATTTGATTCTAAGACTTTGGAAATTCAAGTAGAAAACTAATACTAATATGGTTCAATTAACCGCCTTTACAATAGAGAACCACACTCCCCCTTACGATAAGCAATAAAATAGAGTCTCACACTCTATTTTTTCTGACAACTTCACAGCCCAATTGATTCAAGGTCCCAACCTTGAATTTCTCATAGATTTATAGTAAGTGCTTCTCAAAGAAACTCTCTCAAAGAGTATATAGCAAATGGTGAAGCTCAGAAGAATATTCAAAAGGTTTATAGAGAATATAATAAATTCCTTTGAATGCTTGAATATATGTTCGTCCTTTTTTTCAGTAATGAATTCTTGGTCATTTTATAGATGAGAAGTAATGAAATGCCGTTAGAGACATTTAAATGCCCGTTACTCTCATCAACCACCCCTTCATCTTCGCCATTAATGCTGTATTAAATATGTTTAAGTAATATTGGGGACGACGGCTAAATTTATCCAATCTGTCTGCCGGAAGTATGACCATCGTTTTCTCTTCCTATGATTCTGGGTTTCTGCATTTATGATAGCAGGTGAGATACAAACATTTAGGAAAGTCAGAGAGCAGGTAGAAAGCTGTCAGAGAAAAATAGTCATTGAGGCAAGCAATAACTGAGTTTTGTTTTACAATACTCGAGTGATAACCAAGCATTTGGAACAATACTCAAGTGTTTTATTTCAATGCTCGAGTGTTTGAAACATTTTTAAATTACTCGAGTGTTTTTTGAGAGTATTGTAGAAGTTTTTGAATTTGAACATAAATACTCGAGTGTTACATATTTAGTACTCAAGTGAACAGAATACTTACATTTGTTACTCGAGTGTTTAGAGGAAAAACTTGAAGTAATGTCTTTTAAAATTTCACAATGCTCGAGTTTTGAAAACATAATACTCGAGTGTTATTGCTTCTCTGACCATTACTCGGGTATTTTGATGGAAATGTTGTGTTTTGAGAAAAAGAGAGCTCGATACTCGAGTATTGAAAACCTAATACTCAAGTGTTGTCAACACTTTCATAAAATGCTCAAGTGTTTTGTTTTAAGTATTGCTTTTCATTTGAAAACTTTGCCCGATACTCGAATGCTGCAAACTAGCACTCAAGTTTTGACAACACTTCTTTCATAACTCGAGTGTTTTGCTTTAAGTGAAGTACCGAGTCTTGAAAAATAACTCAATACTCGAGTATTCCAACACAATACTCGAGTGTTGTCAATACTTCCACTTGCAACTCGAATAATCTGCTTAAAGTGAAGCAAAGCATTTTGAAAATAAGTCACAATAATCGAGTATTAGAATACAATTCTCCAGTGTTGTTAACACTTTAACATTAATACTTGAGCTTCACTTGAAAGTATTAAGTTTAAAACATTTTAAGTACTAATACTTGAGTGTTTCAAAAATATTGCTCGAGTGTTTACAACACTTCAACCAGATACTCGAGTTTTTATCCAAAGTGTTAAATCAAAGAAGCATTTTATCTCACAATACTCGAGTGTCAGTATTCATCACTCAAGTGTTATCAACACTTTCAACAATAACTCGAGTGTTGTCTAAAATTATTGATTTTTAACACTTGAAAAAGGTTCAATACTTGAGTTTTGAACCACAGTACTTGAGTATTCCAAATACTTTCATCCAAACTCGATTACTGAAGCATAAAACTCGAGTGTTTCAAAATCAACACTTAATTACAACAATTCAAGCTTCATAATTCTTGAAATCATCAAAATATGACATTAACATTCTCCTCCTTTTTGATGATGACAAATACTTATAAAATCAGAATTAGGAATTATAAAATTTGAACTTGTGAGAGAGAAAAAAATTAGCCATGAACCATGATACACAAAGTGAAATAGCAAACTGAATTCATTAAGCCATAAACATTCAAAGTTAACATAATCTATAAAGAGACAAAGACATAATAATTCAAAAAATACATAATAAGCAACTGATTTTCTTTCTCCCTCCTTTTTGGGATCAATCAAACAGGGGGTGAGTGAGGGGGAGAAGGAGCAGGATCAAATGATAGTGCAGGATCAGAAGTGGGCTAAGGGTCAATGATAGGATCAGAGGGAGCCAAGAAAGTCACAGGATGTGCACGAATAGTTTGAGGATCTGGATTGAGGATGGAAGAAGAGAAATCAATCATAGTCAGCACATCATCCGTAGGAGGGTCCTTAGGTGAGTGAGATGGAGGAGCAGCAGCAGAGGAAGATGCCTGAAACTCTCTGATGAACTACACAATAGATCCAACTCTGTCATCCAAGTACCCACTTTCTTCACCAAAGTATCAAATATCTCCAAGAATGCATCTCTGATGATAATGAGGTCCCTAGATAAGGATGTGACTGCCACATCAAGTGTCTTCCCTGAGAAATAATCTCCTGCTACCTTTACTGCATTCTTTAAATAATTATGTGTCTGAGTCTGGAAAGTAGTCATAAAGGTTTCACCCATCCTTCTGAATTCTATTTCCATATAAGTCTGCAAGGCAACCTGGGAAAATGATGAGTAGAGGATGGCTGAGGTGGAGCAGATGACTGAGCCTCATGCTGTCCTCGGGATGTGGCAGATGTGGTTCTTCTCTTCTTTGAGGGCTGAGATTGAACCTTTACCACATCAATGTTCATCCTATGGAAGTGCTAATCAGAAAACATAATTGGGTTCTCAACCTTCTCTAATATGTATAATGTAATATCCATGATTTTACTGCTAACTGATATAAATGCTAATATGATAATTATGAAATGAGTTATAACTCAGAGATAGATAGTACATAAAGAGAAAGAGGTTATCGGCTAGAAGTCACAGAATCAGATTTGGCCTGGTGGATGGAAGTCAGTAGGAACTTTAAAGTTAATCGTGCTCGTCCTAGAGCAATTTCAGGATGGGTGACCTCCTGGGACGTGCCAAGGGGGTCAGTGACCAAAAGAGCAAGGGCAAAAAGGTCAAGGGCAAAATGGGAATTTACGAAAAGTTAGATTGTGAAAGGGCATTTTGGTCATTAAGAGAAAGTGTAAGGTTATTTTGGTCATTTGACAAAGACAAAGTCAAAGTCAAAAAGTCAAACAGTTGACCTAAAATTAGAAAAATTCACATATGCCCAAAAGATAGAGCAAAACTCACTGATTATCAGAGATTCAACCGATTGTGGAAATTCGATCTGGATGAGAATTATAGAATTTTAAAGATTTGATGGTTGAAAATAATTATTTGAGGTATCAGGAGTTCTCTAAGACCAAAAATCAGAGTCTATTAAAATTCAGTGGAATTTATAGTATTTTAGAAAATTATTGCCCAATGTACGATTAAGGAGGTTTTCCCGAAAATCGGGAAAAAACACAAAAATTCCCAAAAATATAATTTATTTCAAAAATTAATTTTGGAAAATTAAGAAGGATTTTGGGGAAAGAAAAAGGGTTAGAATATCAGTGATAAATGTAGAAATTTATGGGCCCTAAAAATGCTTTATCCTCAAATTGCTTGTTTTCAGGAGTTTTATACAGGATAAGGTAATCTTGTTAATTTTGATAGGATTAAGGGACATTTTGAGGATGATGATTTTAATATATTTAAGAGGTAATTATGGCAAGGTGAAAACGAGCCTAAGTTTGCAGTTGTCCAGATACTCAAATACCTGAGTTCCTTATGTTGAGGCAAGGTGAAAACGAGCCTTTTGACGAATATTTGGCAATGTATTTGCAGTTGTCCAGATACTCCACCTATTTACGATAGATAAATAATGAACAATGGAATACATAACGCATGATTAGAGGGTTGAGGCCTTCATTGAGGGAGAGAGTATCTCCGATGAGGCTGTTAACGTTCAATGCTGCAGTGGAAGTCTGCAGAATTACAGAAAACAGCCAGAATCACTATAATTTGGCCAAAGCTTCAGGATTTGGAAGTATATCAGAAATGAAGAAAGAAAAAGGACCGATGTTTAAGAAAGGATTTAAGAAGCTAGGTGATATGGTAGGGGCCAACGAAACCCAACTGGTAAGGCATGCAATAGGTGCGGCCGTGTTCATAATAGTGGTCCTTGCCCAGCAGGCCAAAAAGTTTGTTTTAGATGTGGGAAGCCTGGTCATTTTGCTCGTGAATGCACCCAAATATCTGAGGGGTCGAGATCGCAGAGTGCTGGTAGAGTATTTACTATTGCATGGGAAGAGGTAGATAAGTCGCCCAATTTGATTCAAGGTACGATTGATATAAATAATTATCTTATGCATATAAGTTATTCATAGGGGCACATGCTATTATTCGATTATATGCTATAGCATTGGATGTTTTGACTTGATTAAAAATTCTCTACCATATGATACAATTATATCTGCCTATCGGTGCTTGTGGGGTTAGCCTTATACTTGCTTAACTGATATAATCAGATGTGATTAATTGGGCATTTTTGAATCTAAATTGCATGCCAATGTTGATTTTTATATGACTGTTGGGCTGAATTCATGGTCGACTAATGGAATATTATTTGATTGTGATTTGGTAGTACCTGGATTTTGTTGTCATAGTCTTTGAATTGTAATGTAATAGTGTCCTCCAAATCTTTAGGAAAGCATACTGGGTGGCGAATGATTTATACAAGTTTTACCAAAAATGCTTTACTGCTGGCTAGATTCATTTAAAATGATTAAATTTTATGTGTGATGGAAAACTAGGAGGTCAAATTTTTAGAATTGATGGGGAGGCAAGCCTACCTATACCCGGATGCTATTATTATAGCAAGGAAAGGTCGCTGTGTCTCATATCAATTAAAACCTGATTTCTGAAAATTGATGAGGGGACAAGCCTACCTATACCCTGACATTGGGAAGGTCATGTCTTGCATCAATTGAAAATTTATGAGGGGACAAGCCTACCTATACCCTGACATTGGGAAGGTTGTTATATCTTGCATCAATTAGAAATTGATTAGGGACAGGCCTACCTAGACCCTAATGTGATGGGGAAGGTCACTGTGTCTCGCGCCAATTAAATTTAATTTTTGAAAATTGATGAGGGGGCAGGCCTACTCAAACGTTGATATCGTTAATCCCAGATCCGAAGTAGATATGTATGGTCTACAACAATGCCAGTGAGCATGGACTAGGAATTTGTGATAATATAACAGGGGAGAGTCATCGTGTCTTGCATCAACTAAAGCTATGATAAAAGTTTTTCAATATTTGATTTGGAGATAGCAACAACTATTTTACTCTAAAGATTTGGGAGGCACTACTTATGTGGAGCAATCAACGATTTGTAAGTTGATGAAGGAAATTGCTCACCAATTATGATTATTGAATTATGTATGTTGTGACTGTTACACTAATGGTACACTAAGCTAGAAAATGGGCATAAAAATATTGCAATGCTCATGTGGGGGTAGAGACTGTTCGACGATAATTGGAATGAGAGTTGGATGAGAAAATTTTGTGTATAAGACTTGATGAATTTGGTACTACTCGAATTATGAATAGTATAGAGAGGGAAGTTGGAAAGACTCATATGAATGACAAATTTACTCATTATGTTGAGACTTAATTGAGCCTTAGGGAAACAGTGAAATTCTATAGAAATCCTAAGAGAATAATAAGTTAGAGACAGAAATTATATCCCTTCAAAGCCTACTCTAAGATAGTAGTTGCTTAATAAGGCCTATAAGAGTAGGTATGCTATCCATCAAAGAATGACGAGCAGATAACTCAGAATGAAATATTGTTGGGTGACAAGGAATAAAAAGGACATAGAAACCATATACTCCAAAGTGGCAGAGTAAGGTATGTAAAATTTCAAGGATGAAATTTATTTTAAGGGGGTGGAAATGTAATATCCATGATTTTACTGCTAACTGATATAAATGCTAATCTGATAATTATGAAATGAGTTAGAACTCAGAGATAAACAGTACATAGAGAGAAAGAGGTTACGGGCCGAAACTCGTAGAATCAGATTTGGCCTGGTGGATGGAAGTTGGTAGGAACTTTAAAGTTAAGCGTGCTCGCCCTGGAGCAATTTCAGGATGGGTGCCTCCTGAGACGTACCAGGGTTAATAACCAAAAGAGCAAGGGCAAATAGGTCAAGGGTAAAATGGGAATTTATGAAAAGTTAGACTGTGAAAGGGTATTTTGGTCATTAAGAGAAAGTGTAAGGGCATTTTGGTCATTTGACAAAGACAAAATCAAAGTTAAAGTCAAAGTCAAAATGTCAAATAGTTGACCAAAAATTAGCAAAATTCACAGATGCCTAAAAGATAGAGCAGAACTCACTGATTACCAGAGATTCAATCGATTGTTGAAATTCAGTCTGGATGACGAATGATGGAATTTTAAAGATTTGATGGTTGAAAATAATTATTTAAGGTATCAGGAGTTCTCTAAGACAAAAAATCAGAGCCTATAAAAATTCAGTGGAATTTATAGTATTTTAGAAAATTATTGCCCAATGTACGATTAAGGCGGTTTTCCCGAAAATCTGGAAAAAGACCCGAAAATTTTTGAAAATATAATTTATTCCAAAAATTAATTTTGTACAATTTAGAAGGTATTTTGGCGAAAGAAAAAGGGCTAAAATATTACTGAAAAATGTAGAAATTTATGGGGCCCTAAAAATGCTTTATCCTCAAATTGCTTGTTTTTAGGAGTTTTAGACAAGATAAGGTAATCCTGTTAATTTTGATAGGATTAAGGGATATTTTGAGGATGATAATTTTAAAATATTTAAGAGGGAATTTTGGAGATTAAATAAGGAGAAAAACTTCTCCAGAAAAGTAGAAAAAGATTTACCGGAATACAGTTATGTTTACCGGTAGAAAGTGTAATCGGTGGAAGTAACTGAAGGGGATCCATTTGGTTACTCAAACCAGATTTTTAACCCCTTAGTTACTATAATGATGACACCTTTTGAGTGGCATATAAGAACCAAGAAAGTGTCACACATTTGGGAGTTTTTTAGCCCTTGATTTTCAAGATGAGATCTCAACCTTCCATTCCATTTTAATGAGTTTTTATAAATCAAATTTTCCCTCCTCTTCCACCTTCATTAGACCGACTTTTGTGCAGAAAAATAGAGAGGAGAGGATGCCATTTTTGTCCCAAGGAAGAAGGAGAAGAGCTTGTGAAATCTCAAGGTAAGAGGAGTTACTACCTTATGCTATACATCAATCTCTTTCTCCAACTTCCATGGATTGGAATTTTGATTTGGGCTCTCTTTCTCAAGTCTGGATTGTGGTTGTTTTAGTTGTTTTTGTGATTTTGTAATCTTGGGATACATGAAGTTTTAGGGGAGATGCTGCCCAGTTTTCCATTTGATATAGGAGAGTTAAAGTCAAGTTATACCATGCGTGAATATGAATTTGAAAACAAGAATCAAGTGACATAAGTGATGAAAGTTGAAAATTCATACTTAGGGAATTTTTGTGTGTGTCTCGGCCACAGCTGGTTCTTGGGGAAGGAAGTTTCTTTTGATGATTTTGATGCTTCCAAGTCTAAAATGAGTTTTTGTGTAGGGTAAAAGTGGTCACACAAGTTTGTGAAAGCATTGGAAGACATTAGAGACAAGTTTAGGGTTTTAAGGTTCTTAAAGTTCAAGAGATGGTTTAAGGAAGTTTCACCTTGGTTTTTATCTTGAAAAAAACTTTTAATTAATGGCCATAATGTTGTTAATTATGTAGGCAAGTATTTGGTGCAAAAGGATAAAGTCCAAAGAGACCAAGAAAGCCTACATGTTAGAGGAAAGTTAAGGAGTAAAGGTAGCACGACCTTCTAACTTAAACTAATATGTTATGAAATTGTCTTGAGATTGTGCATGACTTATTTTATGAAAATGAAAGTGTGGATATGTGCTTGATGTGCTATAGCCATATGCATATACATGTCTCATGTTGCACATTCATTTCATTATACATTCACACTTATTATTAAATCATGTCATGTATTTTAAGAAACTTGTTAGAAAGTTTTTCAAAAATCTCATTCTCCCCCAATAACCATTTTTAGGTGGAAGCACAATCAAGGGTAAGGAGAAAGTGGTTGATCCTTGAAGCAATGTTAATGTATAATGTTGTGAATTATGTTATGAACTTTATGTAATTAGTTTAAAAGTTTGTAATGTGTTATGTAATATGACTTGTTTATGTATAATGGACTTATGATAAATAGTGTATGCTTAAAGAATGTCTAATTGTATAGGTTAATATGGTTAAGAAAGATTTAGAAACCAAAATGGTGATTTATGAATATAAGTAGGGCTAAAAATTTACCAAGTGCAAGAAGTAAAGTTGGCCAATTCCCCTACTTTGCCCTGTCGTAAAATAGGGTAAATGAACTTCAAATGAGTTGAAATTTTATGGAAAAATAGTTCACATTGCAAGGTTTAAAAAAAAGATAAAGATCACTGAATTTGGAGTTTTGTACAGAAAGTTATAGCTGTCCAAAGTTGGCAAAAAATTATAGAAAATCCTGAGAAAATGAAAAATTAACATATGAACAGTACATCTTCACGAATGAATCTGTACCAACTGGACAAGTTTATGTTCAAATGAGTTTTTCCCCTCATAAAGGAATTTTTCAGTTTATATTTTTCTAGAATTAGTTATGAATTTTCAAAGATGGCCCGAAAAACTGTGAATAGTAACTTAAAAATGAAAGCTTTTATTTTGGGTCCCTTTTGTTAATGTGAGATGTTTGAGGCCATTAATTGGTTCCAAATCATCCTAAAAGAAGCTAAGAGGGATAAGTAAGTGGTGTTACATACCATACCTGATTAACATCAAGTATGCGAGAGATGAGGCAAGGGTATGGCATTGTCATTCTTTTAGAGTTTGAGAACCTAAACCTTCACATTTCATTGAACACAAGCTGTCTAACGTTTCTCTTCTCCTTAGCCATTATTGATGCTAGAATGTGATAATCCCCATGGGCCAAATGGGTATAATTCTTACTCTTATTCACTAAACATCTAGAGTAGATGTAGTGAATAGTCCTCTGTATAACTGGTATAGAGGCAGGATCAAAAGACAGATTGCTTGGATATTCTTCCCCTGGTCTCAGCAACTCAAGCATCTCCTTTTCAGAAAAGTTTTTCAACTCCTTATCAAATTCATGGTCCCAAGATATTCATTGATATCATCAGTAGTAATATTTATCTCTGTACCTCTAATCCTAGTGACCATGAAATGATAAGTGATTTTGCCCTTTTCATCCATTAAAGAGTTGGATTTTATATTGTTGTAAAATATCCTCACCATCTCAGGAGAATATGGCATGTTAATCTCAATCAGTTTTCTATAATGCTTCATATATTCAGTCACATCAATCCCTAATACCTTAATTTATTCCAACTTTACATAGATTCCTGGGCATAGTGCAAGTTTTTTGTACTTCAATTCATATTCATCAGGCTCAGTAATATACATAGTGTTGTTATTGTAATCCTTAGGAATTTCAGGTAAAATTACCTTCTTAGAGCCTTTTCTTGAGGATTCCCCAGGGCCTCTGACTCTTCCTCTTCATACTTGAGATTAATTGTCCCGGAGAGATGCTTTCTGTATTTGAATCAGAAGCTTGTATAGATAACTGTTCAAGGACTGAGGATGATGAAATAGGAGCCTTGCCTTTATCCTTCTTCATGATGGATTTGGGCTGCTCAGTCTGTGACTTACGGATCAAGGGTGCTACTATCTCTTCCTTTTCGGATGGTTCCACAATCCTCACTTTCTTGGATGATGTTGATTGGGATTGAGAAGGAGTAGATGTTTTAGTTCTCTTTGTACGAGCCATGGTGATTTGGGATCAAAAACTTGAGATTTTTGGAAGAGAGGAAACCGAGAGAGGGAATGCAAGAGGTTGTGAAATTTGGTGCTTTGAGGTGTTTTTAATGGAATAAAACGAGGAGTTATGATGGTTTTTTGGTAGGCGATGAGGTGTGTAACAGTTTGGGAGAGGTTGCAATTGATTGGGTGCTGGGATTTAAGAGAACTCGAGTGCGAAAAGTGACGGTTAGGGTTCGAGTAATGGACAAAAAAGGGGTTGTGAAGATCAGATGCGCCAACACTCGAGTATTGAGTTCTAGTACTCGAGTGTTGAGTGAAATTAGCCTAAACACTCAAGTGTTGAGTGTAACAATCAAGTATTGTTCTAACAGTACTTGAGTATTGCACCGGCGAAGATGAGCAGACAAGCCAGTACTCAGATTTAACTTTGAGTACTCGAGTATTGAGTCACACTTGGCAACACTCGAGTATTGATACTTCAGTACTCAAGTATCGTGATCCCCTTTGTTCAGCAAATGCTAGCACTCGAGTATTCCCATGGAGTGCTCAAGTATCGGGGTCCTTGGTCTGGAAAATTCTTCAATACTTTCAATACTCGAGTATTGGGATTCAAGATTTTAAATTACTTACTAAACTCGAGTTTTGAGATTGAAAACTCGAGTGTTACCTTTACTTTCATCCAGAACTCGTGTAATATCCCTAAATTTCTATGCTAGCTGAATGAAATGCTAATCCGATAGCTAGGAAATGAAAAGAGAAATCAGAGGTAAATAGTATAGAAAGAAAGACTATAGGCCGGAAGTCATAAAGATAGACCTGGCTTAGTACATGGAGTTCCGTAGGAATTCCAGAATTAAGGAAAAATTGCCCAGAGTGATATGAGGATGGGAAAACCTTCAGGAAAGGGACCCATACGTCATTTAATAAAAGACCAAGGACATAAAGGTCTTTTACT
>JANTPZ010090865.1:19323-49175 GCA_025593235.1 Vachellia pachyceras | reverse complement strand
CAATTTTGAGAAACCAAGAAACAAACAAAATAGAACTTTCATTAATTAATAGGACACAATATATATTATAATTAAGTAATTTATTTAAAATTTTTATTCTTTAACATGTATTTGTATATATTATTTTATATAATGATACATATAAATATTTCATAATATATGTTATAATTAAGTAATTTATTTAAAATTTTTAATCTGTATAAAAGCCAACTTACTCTTATATTAATACCCTCTTATACATTTTCTCTCTCTTCTTCTCCTCAAAAGCTAATTCTTCTTACTTTTGCATAAAAGCCAATTTTAGCCAAAAGCCACTTTTTTTAAAAAGCATTACCAAACACTAATTTTATCACAAAAGCCACTTTTTACCTCAAAAGCCACTTTTTCCTTCCCCAAAAGCCCAACCAAACACAGCCATTGCAATATAGGGCACCATAAGTTGTACCCTACGGCACCCTATCTTCAAATATAAGGAGCCTACGGCGCCTTACATTATATAGGGCGCTGTAGACCCTTACTTTCTACTCCCCTCACATACACACCCCCTTAAAAAGGGCGACATTTAGGTTGAAAATAGGGCGTAAAAAGTACCTTTTATAGTAGTGTTCACATTTTAAAAGTGGTAGTTAAAAGCTTCAGGCAACTTGCCAAAATCATTGTACAAATTGTCATTTCCTTTAAAAGTTTAACCAATTTCATAAAATCTGATTTAATTGATCAACTTGTTAAAATCATTATACAAATTGTCATTTCCTTTAAAAGTTTAACCAATTTCATAAAATCTGATTTAATTGATTGAATTTTCTAATGTTTCGCATGTCAAAAGTAATAGACAATTGAACTGTAGAACTTGTCAAAATTGTTACATAAGTTGTCAAGTCCTTTAAAAATATTATCAATTTCATAATAGCTCATCCGATTGATTAAATTTCTCAAATCTTTCACATATATAAAGTGGTAGTCAATGAAAATATGAAATTTATTAAAATCATTACACAAATTGTCCATGCCTTTAAAGTCTAATATCAAGGGTTCAATATTGATATGTGCCTTTTTTCTCTTTGATGAATACTACTACACCAAAATTATATGAACTGACTAGATCGTTTGCTACATCTACCCAGACTTCAATCTTGGCCTTCAATTGTCAAATAGTTACTCACATAGCATTATTTTATTTATTGGCAAAAAAAGAATTATTTTATTTGAGCTCACTATAGAAAAAGGAAAGAAATTACTGAAAACTGAATCCAAAAACCAAGAAATTGACTTGGCTTCATCAGTTCAACTTCATTCATGTTCCTTCTGTCTGCCACCACCACCCACAATCTCAGCTTGATGATGAACTATTGCTTCACTTCCCTAGTTGTCGTTTCCAATCTTATCTTTCCTATGTAAATCTTGGCCTTGATTCACGTATAGGTAGACTGAATCTCGGATTTTAAAGGTTAAAGTATATATTTGGTTATTTAAATTTACATTTAATTTCAGTTTAGTCTGTTAAATTTAAAAGTGCACTTTTGGTCCATTTATATTAACATAGTTAGTTTTACCAAACAGAAAACGGTGACTAAGCAAATCTAAATAGTAATTTTACAATTAAATACTAATAAAATGTGGTTAAATTTTAAAATATAAATATGTATATTAAATTATCAATATTTAAGTACATTTTAACATCATTTAATTGGAGAATGGTGATTGAATTAATATTTTCCGTAAAGCAAAACTAACAGTGTTAACAATAAAAAATTAAAAGTTCATTTTTTAAATTTAATAGATTAAATTGAAATCTGATATAAATTTAAAGAATTAAATATATACTTTAACGTATTTTAAAAGAGAGAGAGGGTGACGAGAGAGAGGGGCTTGAAGATGGGACAACTGGTGATGCCGTGTCTGCATTATTTCTTAATTTTTTTTTATAACATGGCATGTAGATAGATTGTATTATACCCTTAACTTCTAAACACATGATCTATTTACTTAATTTAATTATATTAAAGATGTTTGTTAAATTAATTAATATGATATGTTTATTCATTAAAACACCTTAATCATCTTCCCAAATTCCACCCTCTTTCGTTTAATTGATTAATATTGAATATGCATGGATATGGGCAATTTGAGAAAAAAAATAATTAAAAATTATAAATAAGTCATACATTTTAGAACCAACATCAAGGAATTAAGTCATACATTAAGTACTACAAAGGATTTCAAGCCATTGAAGCAATGGAGTGGCCTTGCGTTGAGGTTGAGGGGAATTCATAATGACATTGGGATAGACAGTAGCGGTCACCTGGCACTTGTCTTTAAGCCCCTGATCCATCTTGGATTTGATTAAAAACCAATACTTCCACTATAGATTATTTTAAGATGTTAATTAGTTCGTAGTTTCTTTCTTTCTATTTTTTTTAATACCAAGGCAAACAAAGCTTGATAGTTAGCCATTAGATCTATTACATAACAGCAAAATCAAGGGTATTAGTCCCTAGACACGAATACAAATCATGATTAAGAGACTCTAAACAATAGTTAGGTGGTTCAGGTAAATATAGATAACCTCATGTTAACCAATGCTCATTTTGGGCAATATAGTCAGCACAAGCAAGTGCTTTCCTGTGACAATGGATAACCTCCAAATCCCATTTCATGAGGATGAGCGATTGAATATCGTTGACGACCTGATTAAGTGAGTGAGAAGTGTTAAACATGATTAGTTTTGATGATGTCAAATATAATAGTGCAAAAAGTTTTTAAGTTTTTATAATCCATATTGATTTGATAAATTTTTATAATGATTTGGGCATTCTTTATAATTAGAGGATGATGTGGTTAAATGACTTAATTTGTATGTTAAAATGTTTCAAAAAGATATGTCATCATCATGCATTGAGTTACCAGTTATCTAAACTTCTTTTGGATGCTCAAAACCTTTTCAAGTTTGATGAGTTTCTGAAGCTTCCTGAAGCTAAACGTGAAGTAAAGTGTCAGAACTCGAGTTCTGGATCATCAAAAACTCGAGTTTCAACTTCTTAGAGTCAAAACTCGAGTTCTAGGCCTTCTAAACCTCGAGTTTCAACTTTTTAGTTTCAGAACTCGAGTTCTGGGTTATCCAAAATTCGAGTTTCACCTCCTGGACTCAAAACTCGAGTTTTGAAGTCATTTGAACTCGAGTTTCAGCCTTTCTATTTTCTGACAACTCAATATATGTCTGGTATTTTGCTCATATCTCCCAAAATACAAGTCTGATTGATATGAAACTAATTTCATATGAAACTAGACTCAAACTGCGGTTCATAGACACAAAAATCAGCATCAAATCATTTCATATGAAGGAGATATAACTTTCGAAATTTAGAGGTCGATTTGAACGCTTTATCAGTGACCTTTGCTTATTATATCTGTCATAACTTTCTTTATATAACATATTTAGAACTGATTATTGTTTCATGTAAAAGTAGACATACATGGCTTTTCATTGATATATTATTTGCAAGGTTTAGAGTTGCATTGAGAGAGTTATGACCGTTGCAATTTATGCCCTATGCTGAAAGCTGAACCTGATCTGTGCAAATTCACAGCATGAAAAGAAACTCGAGTTCTGCATTTCCGAAACTTGAGTCTTAGGCTTCTGAACTTCATCTCTAAAGATTGTTTTTGTAAAAATCGAGTTTCAAGTTTCTCAATACTCGAGTTTCACAACTGTGCCACAAAACTTGAAGTTAAAACTTGAGGTTTCAGTTTCGAGTTTTATCGTCACGTTATAAAACTCAAGTTCCAGGTTTTTCAGAACTCGAGTTCCACAACTGTCACTCAAAATTGGAAATTATGTCTGAAATTTTCAGAGAACTTGAGTCCCAACGTTTTCCAAACTCGAGTTCTATGCCTTTCAAGATTTCACCAGTTCAAAAACTTGATTCTCAAACTCGAGTCCTCAATGAAAGTTTTCCAAAACTCGAGTTCCTAATTTTCCAAACTCGAGTCTCGATGAAATTTCAACTGAGGCAGTTTTTCACTTGTTTTAGAACTCGAGTCCTCAGTTTCCAGAACTGGAAGTTTTACTACATGACTTTCAAACTCAATGCTACAGAACTCGAGTTGTGAGATGTTGAAAACTCAAGTTGCATTTTTCTTCTGACAAAGCTTCTGACACAGCTATGCATAGCGACTACCAAAGCTTTCCTTTTTCGTGCTGGGGCATTTTGAATATTACCTGCTCTCATAAATGCACTATTAGCTCTTTCATTAAAAAGATCTGATCATTTGAGGAATGAATCAGAGCTTCTGCCGCCGACAGCTGAACATCAGAAAGATTAATGACAGACGAACAAATACATCGGCTGTGAGTAACGGTTACAAGCTTCTTTCTAACGGGCATTCAAACTCAGAGTAACGACTATTGAATATAGTCTCAATTTTAAATAAAGAATCTTCGAAGACAGAATACATGATGACGACACAAAAATCTTGAACGCACTTGCTGTCTGAACCTGCATTCTTTGTCATTTTGTTCATAATTTATGTGAGCTTCAGTGTTTATCCATCTAATCTTTCCAGAGAGTGTATATTGATATTTCTCATTGTATTATTGTGAGAAACTCAAGGTTGGGACCTTGAGATCGTTGGGCTGAGTTGAGGCGGAAAAGCAGAGTGTGCGACTCTGTTTTCGTGCAAAGTGTGAGGGGGGAGAGAATACCTGTTGTAAAGGCTCGGTGGGCCGATATGTGATTGGTTAGTGGATTGGAACTCTTAGAGGTGCTTTAAGGACTGGACGTAGGTTAGGTGGATCGAACCAGTATAAATAGCTTGTGTTCATCTCTCTCTGCTTTATCGGTGACTTCATTTAATTTTGCGTTTGTGATTTTGATTTTTAGATCTGACCAATTCACCCCTCTCTTGGTCAAATCCTACACTAACAAGAAGACCCACAACCCAAAAAGATAAAATGAATGGCATTAAGAGAATCTGTACAATGTATGCATGCCGGCCTACATGCAGGGGCGGGCCTACTGTATTCCAGCAAGTCCAATCACATCCCTTTATTTCTAGAAAACTAAGTATATATTAGTACTATATGATTTATTTTGCACATACTTATTTACTGATTTTGAACTTAATAAATGTTTGTTCAAATTATTCTCAAAAGATATTAAGAATAAGTCTCACTTATCTTTTCAAAAAATAGTTTTCACCCTTTGAGCCAAGATCCTGAATCTGCCACTACCTGTATGGCTTATAACTCTACTTATGTAGATGGTGCAAAGCCGATACCCTTTTGGAATCAGCTTTGCCAATTGCCATATTCATCTCTTAATAGGCTTCCATTTGTTGCATGATTGTGTTGATTCATAGAGCCATCTACATCAACAAGTAAATATACAGTTGGTGGTAAACTTCACTTGCAGCTCGCTCGGTCCAGTACTTGGTATATTATGTGTCACGTCCCATCAGTCAGAAAAAAAAAGAGAGAGAAGAAGTGGCACAGGCGGTGGCGTAAGGGAAGAGTAAAGGAAATGATTGAGTGAAAGAGAAGAAAAGCAAAAAAAAATGAATGAATGAAACTGACGGGAGGACGCTGGGCAAAGGGTTGGGGGTATTATAAATACCCCCTCCCTTATTTCACACACCACACAATCAACACACACACTTAACACACGCACAGTTGTGAGAGAAAGAGTGAGTGTCGCTGGAAGGAGAAGAGACAGTGTGTGAGGGAGAGACAGAGGAGAGATCAAAGTAGGGTTTTCAGTCCAAGGTTCTGCTTGCGTGATTATTTAGGTAAGTAAAATAATTTATTTTTAGTAAACTTCTTTTATAGATTTGTTCTAAATATTTTTCTCTTCCTTTTGATAGTAATAATATGTTTATTAGAGAATATTTTGAGATCTAGATTTTTACCTAATTTGAGTTTTATTTGTAGAAGGCCATAAAATTTTAGAGCTATTTTTATAATTAAGTCTTGTATGGTCATATTTATTATTTGATACCTTGAGTATTTTAGAAATTTAGTTGTGTTAAAAAGAAATATATTTTTGGATATATAAGGTATTTTAACTAAATAAAGATATGTAGAAAAATGTAGAGGTTGATTTTTTTTTGATATATTTGAGTAGCCTAGAATTGTTATTTTTATTACAAAGATTTTATAAATAAATGTGATTTATGAAAAGCTCCTAAATCAATTTTGATGGAAAAAAAGGGGTTGTGTGAACAATTTAATTGGTATATTGGAAATGATATTTATATTTTAACTGACTTAAATTTATTATTTTGCTATCATAGGATTTTATAATAAATTTTTGTTTACGATAATAGATTGTAAATAATTTTATATTATGTAATTTTTTATGTAAATTTTTTATTAAATTGTATTTACATTACTGTGTAGATTAATTGGTTACTGGACCATATTTGGTTGCTTGGTTCTCAAGGCTAGTAGGATTTAGTTTGGAATTGAGGTAACCAGGATTAATTTCTTTTATATGCTTGTTGTGGACTGTAAGGCGTTTTCTAACCCTTACTTTCTTTATAGAAAAATCAAATTGTTACTTGAAAAATTTTACTTATGTTATATGACATTTATTCAGTGAAGCAGTGTACTTTTGAACTGTATGAGTGTTTTGTTATACATGAAGATGATATGACATTTGTGATGATTGTATGAATATGACATCAGGACTGTATGAATGATGGATGTGCAATTATATTTATGTGTGTTATATTGTGAGGCTATTTACAGGACGAATGAAGAGTGGTGAATTATCGTGCCCCCCAACTTTTGCTAATCCTTAGCCCGGATTTAAGCTAAGTTGGTGTGGGTGGACACCTCCTTACCTTGGCCTGTTGCAGGTGGTATGGGAGGGGACAGTGTTCTTGAAGTGATTAGCTAACCGTTGGCCAGATATACTAGCACTCATAGGCTGTGCCATGTCCAGAAGTTATAAGGCGGAGCAGGTGGATAGGGGTTAATTGCTTTTGACAGATATTATGTTATTGAATTATTATTATTATTATTATACTGACAAACCTGCTTCTCTGACTTGCATTCCTATCCTGCATATGTTAGAAATTGATTTCAGTTGCTGAGACGTCATGTCTCATCCCGTTATTACAATTTTTTTTCAAACGATACCTTTAATCCTGATAGAAGCCGAGGGAAGCAGCCAGAGGCATAGTTATTAAGCCCTGTAGGCCCTTTTGATATTGATATTGTATTGAATTTTATATTGCCATATAGGACTCATTATTATGATGCATTGTATTTTGGGATGGTCGGAAAGACCTTGTAGGCACGGTAATGTGGGTTCATTATTTTGTGCCAAACGATTCGGATTTTATGAGACAATTTTGTGACCCGATCGTGTGGCAAGGATCTGGGGCGCCTTATTTAATGAAGTTGCTTCCGCGAAATTATGTTGTTATTTAATTATGTTGATTTTATTATTATGGTATAGAAATGATCTTTTCATTATGTGCTAGTAGGGCCCATTTTCTACACCTTCCATCAGTTTGTAAATGCACTTAGTTTCTAGCTCCTTTGGTTGCAAACATGCTCCATCAAATGATTTTTCCCAATCATGCAGCATGCTAGGCCAAAAATCCTCCTCCAAGTCCACCCTGATAATTTCCTTGTTTGTGGCTCATTGGTTAAGTTCCATCTATTCCCAATCTTGCAATTACTAGCAAAGAAATTAATAATATAAAAAGGGTTAATTAAACATATTCACACATTTCTGACAGCCTCAATCTCTCAGAGAATGAATAGTGTTTCCCTCACAACCACATTCATAAAGACACTTAGCACTATTGGAGCCATTTCATTTCACTCTAAGTGAGTTTGTAGGAACCCTATCATGGAAAACTTGTCACATGAAGTACTTTGCTCTTTCAGGAATCTCCCATCAACAAATTTCCTTCCATTCAGCTCTATTAGAAAGATTTTGTTGGACATAAATCATCTTGTAAGCTGCTTTAGTACTGCAAAACTCAATATTAGAATTTCTCCAACAGAATATATCATATACATTACCTCTAAGAGGTGGAACCATTTGGATATAGGAGATAACCCAAGGAGCAAGAAATAAACTCCATTTGTTAAAGTCCCAAGCACATGAAGGAGTCAAAAAATCAATCGCCATAGACTCTGACTTTATGAGATGGAGATTCCTATCCATATAAAGAGGTCTGTTTATAAAAGTCCATAGTTGATCCCACGCTTTGATGTTGTACCTATTCTGAATTTTACTTGTCACTCATCTGTAGAGGCTTGACCAAACTGATGTGATAGCTTGACAAATAGCCGATTGATTTCTTTTCTTTGTCACATCCGGTATCTTCCAGTACCACATTTATACTTGCACCATAAGCATTGAGCCCAAAGGCTTGAGGCTTAGTAAGCAATCCCCAACGTAGCTTCTATATGAAAGCCTTGTTCTTATAGATGAGAACCGTAATACCCAAACCTTCTTTTTCCTTCCCAACTTTAGTGTTATTTCAAGGGATGAGATGCATTTTCTTCATTTCAGAACTTTGGCTCCAAAAGAAATTTTTACCAGGTTTTTCAATATCCTTTAGCACAACCTTTGGGAGAAGCATGGTTTACATTTGGTAAAAAGGCAAAGTAGAAAGACCGATTTAATAAGAACCATTTTCCCCGCAATGCTAAGCAATATGCTTTTCCAACTTGCTAGCTTCCTATTAAACTTTTGAATCAAAAGGGTAAAGGTTCTTTTCACTACCCTCTTATGCAACAAAGGCACATCCACATACTTCCCTAAGTCAGATGTTAGGTCAATCCCAAGTACCTGAATAAATTGACAGCACGAGCTGAGGGAATATTTCATGATACAAACATCTTTGATTTCTGCAAGTTAATTTGGTATCCTGAGACGTTGCGGAAAAACCTCATAATCTCTTTTAGGTTGCTCATCTGCGCTTGAGAAGATTCACAAAAAGAGCACTAAGTCATTTGCAAAAACGAATGAGATTTTTGGTCCTCTTGTGCTTAGAGTCAGAGGTTTCCTTCTATTGGCTTAAACCTCTTGGTGAATCAATCGCCCCAACCTTTCCACACACAATACAAAGAGATAGGGACTTAATGGGCCACCTTGTCTTACTTCTCTAGTGGGGAAAACCTCTAATGGGGTGCCATTGCACAGTATACGCATTGATGCAAATGAAATAAATTTCATGATAAGATTAACAAAATCATCCCGTAACCCCAAGCTGGACAAAGTGGAGTGTAAGAAATTCTAGTCTAACCTGTCTTATGCCTTTTCCATATCATTTTTTACTGCAACAAAACATTTTCCACTCCTTTTTGTTCTCATGGTATGAATAGCTTCTTGAGCTATACTAATATTATCACAACTCTATCATCCCATAATAAAGCTATATTGATTTGGCATCACAAGGCAGTCCATCACATACTTGAGACTGTTCGTAATCACCTCACTAACAATCTTATAGCAGACATTACAGAGAGTAATGGGTTGAAATTCCTTCAAGTTGTTCAGGTGATCAATTTTGAGAATCAGGACAATATCTGTTTGGTTGATGGAACCCAACTTCACGGGGTTGGCAAACACCTCATCCACCAATTGGCATACCTGTGGGCCTATCTCAATCAACTGGTTCTAAAAAAAGTGGGCATGCAGACCATCAGGTCTCAGAGCTTTGAAAGCACCTATCTCAAAAGCTGCATCTTTTATATCTGTGGTGGAAACTTGTCTCTAGATATGGAAAAGTTGCTTTATGCTTAAAGTTGGGAATACGACAGGGCAATCTTGAACTTGGGTCACATTTGGGTCCTTGGAATACAAGTTATGGAAAAATTCCTGAGCCATGCGTTTAAGATCCATTGAGTTTGAAACCCAATTGCCCCTATCATCTTGAAGAACCTCAGTTTTGGTTCTTTTCTCCTGCATTTTGGCTGACATATGAAAAAAACTTGAATTTTTATCTCCAAATTGAAGCCATTTACATCGTGGTTTTTGAAACTATAATAATTCCTCTTGAGTACGCAGCTTATTATATTCTAACCATAGGATCTTCTAAAATTTAAATAGACCATTCTGCGGATTTCTTTGTTTTGCATTATCAATACCTTCAAGCCTTCTAATAAGTTCCCATTTTTTCTGAGGAATGTTACCCACAACCTTTTGTTCTAGTCAGCAGTCCTTGTCACAAAATTTGTTCTTCCTTCAAGCCATTCTTTCCTTCCCATGACTCCCTGACAATATTTTTAAAATCCTCTTCAAGATTCCATGCCGCTTGGTATTTGAATAGTGTATTTCTCCCCGGTCTTGTAGCCACATTATCATCAGAAACAACAAGAATTCTATGGTACAACTTAAAGCGCGACTGATGAAATGCTTTAAGGTGAAGGTGAGCTAGTTCCCAATCCATATTGCAAAGAGCCCAACTAGTTTTTCTTGAACTCCTTTTTCCCATGTAAATATATCTCCTACAGTGGGAATTTCCCATAAGCCACAAGAATTAATGCAAGAACGAAATTGCTCCATCGACTGATTGTTTGGTAGGGCTCCTCCTATTTTATCCTCGGGGGTCAATGAAGGCATTAAAATCACATAAGAGCATCTAAGCTTCCTGCAGTGATGATGTTATGGCCCCTAGATTTTCCCATAAACTTTGGCGTTTATGTACTAGGTGTCTCCGTACACAAAGGTTGTGGAATAAGTATCGCTCGAAGCTTTATCAGTAATTTTACAATGCAGTAATTGGGTACTTGAGGTTACACAATGAACTGAAACTTCACTTTCATTCCAAAGGATCCAAATTTCGCCAACAAAACCTGTTGACTCAACTCAAATCTAGTGTGTGAACCCCAGACGACGCACCATTTTGACAGCTTTATCCCCACTAATTCTTGTTTCAACCAGACCCAAAACATTTATTGTATATTTCCCAATCACATCCTTTATGATTCGTGGAAACGATTTACTACGGCAGTGGCGGACTTAGGACTCTGTCTTAGGGGGTGTAAACTATTTTTTGAGAAGATAAATACGACTTATTCTTAATATCTTTTGAAAAGAATTTGAGTAAAAATTTAGTGGGTTTAAAATTAACAAATGAGTACGTGCAAAATAAATCACATAGTACTAATATATACCTAATTTTCTGGAAATTAAAGGGTGCGGCTGCATCCGCTGAGGGCCAAGTAGGTACACCCCTGTACTACCGGATCCATGACAGTTCCAAAAAGCAATAATCATTGGAAATCAATTAAATCCGAAAAGCACTAGAGTAAGACTCCAATTTTGTCTGTACCTTCCAACTTATGAACCATTCTTGCTTCTACCTTCGGTTGAAGGCCTTTAGTTCCAGCTCCGAGACCACCAGGACTGCCTATATTGGCCATGTGACTCTCGCCTATGTTACCGGTATCTGACGGAGGATAGTGCTGTTGATTTGTTTTAGAGTTGGTTTGAAAATCCGTTTGAGAATAGCTTTTACAAAGTTGAGGTAAAATTTAAGTTTTGGAAAATAGATTTTGGAAGAATAGTTTTTATGGATTTCAAGGTAAAACCAAGGTTTTGAAATGTGATTGTGTTTGAGAAGTTATTGGTTAAGACAAAAAGTAAGTAGAAAAGAGGAAAGAGAAAGAAAGAAAAAAGTGGAAAGAGAAAATTTATTACGATAGAATTTGTGATTGATAAGAAAATAGTTTTTGTTACAAAATTTAGATTTTGATAGAATGTGAGTACTTTGATAAAATTTAGAATATGAAATAAAATCTAAATTTTCAAATGAGAGTTTAAACAGGCCTATAGTTGTTGAAGATTCTATTTGTGTAGGAATCACAATGCTCTCAATTTGCTGCGGACCGTTCTGACTGGAACGTTTAATTATGGTGTGTGTGTTTGGGAATTCCGTTGAAAAAAATGTGTTTACAGATTTCAAGGTATTTTGAGAATTTTAATATGGTTTTTATGAATTTCAAAATTTTTTTTACAGATTTCTTTTGACTTACATATATTGTTGAAAAACGGTGTTCCAAACACGAAGTTGGGCCAGAATTATCTTGGTTCCAACTAACAACGAATTGGACATGCTGGGCCCATTCTTCTCTTTGGTCATTTGTCCATTGCCTTGAATTATGTTGCACTTGCTTTTCCTCTCGGTACATACATGGCACCTTTTTTGACTTTTTGTTCCTTATTTCCTTCATGGATAATCAAGTCTTCCCCTTCTGCACCTGTTAGATTCACTTTCAGCGAGGGATATTGTTCGTTTTGCCGACAATTTATTTAGATAAAAATATTTTTTGAATTCAAAAGTGCATTAATTTAAATGTATTCTAACATTTGATAATTTTTTTTTAAAATGCATTCTAAACAAAAAAATTCATTTTTGATAGAATAGATGCATTTGAAATCTAACGTTTATTCATTCGTGTTTGAGAATTCGTTGAGATAGAATGATTTTATGCATGCCGGTATAATTATTTGATATGAATTTTATCTCTAATTGTATGCAACGAGGGCACAATATGCTTCTCAAACAATGCATTCTCCAAAATGCATTTTGCCAAAATGCATTCTCCTAACAATTTTTTAAACGGGCACATTATCGTAATAGTCGGTTGATTGTTCCAAATCTCTTTTTGGGATTCCGGTAATCCTAAATTTTATTTAAGTACATAAATTTTTTAACATTTAGATTTTGTAACAAAATCTGGGTTTAAAATTGAGGTTTGAAAATATTATTTTCTTATCAAATTACACTTTTCTCATAATAAATTTTCTTTTTCATCTTTTTTTCTATTTCCTCTTTCATGCATATTTTTTACCTTCAAATTCGTAGAAGTTATTCTTACAATAATTTCTCAAACATAATACATTTTTAAATAAAATCTATTATTCCCAAATTTATTGTCGAAAACGTAAATTTTTACTTATTATTCACTGGACTTTCAAACAAGCCGGAAACACGGCTTTGATTGATAAGGTTTCTGACCTTTACTTCCTGTATTCACCGTTCACCCCATAGACCAGACTTTCAAACAAGCTCAACGCGGCTTTGATTTACAAGGTTTCTGACCTTTACTTCCTGTCTTCACCCCACACCCATTTTCAGCTAATTTCAAACTGCTCTGGCTCATTCTCGGCTAGCGTGCCCGATTTGACACTTAGACAAAGCCACATTTCTCCTCCTCCGTCGGTAATATTTTCTCCGGCGACATTCCCAGTACAGGTTCTGGTCTGAGAGGAGCCATGGGCGACTCACTTGTGCTTGATTTCCATGGGTAGGCTTCTTTTCTGTGACCATATCTACCACAAGCAAAGCATATAAGACCAAGTCCTTCATACTCAACATTGGAAAGGGCATATGAAGGGCATACTGCAGGGTAGTATTTAGCAGCTGAAGCGCCCAGTGCCCGCCGGGAAGCATCGATGAATGAAGGTGCAGCGTCCTCATCCTCCTCTTCTTTCCAGAACGGTTTGGATTACGATGTGTTTCTTAGTTCAAACAGTAGAGACCACTGCAACGTGGATCCATCTGATCTGCTGCATCAAACGGGGTCCTATGAGTTTGCGCTTGATCATCATGAGAGATTCCTCGATGACGAGTTGGTCCTGAACCGGAGACCAACTTTGACTCATGCATCTAGTTTGGCTGGCTGGCAGGCATGTGGATCCACGGTGCGACCTCCATCTTCCCTCTGCTTTAGATCTCATCATGCTTTAATTTTTATCTCATTCCTCTTGTTTTAACTTCTAAAGTCTACCTTTGTTTTTTCGTGGGCAATATTTTCTACCTTACGGGATGTGGAGGGGAAAGCGAGGATGCAAAATTTTTGGATTACTTTTTTAAACAACGAATTAATTTTGCTAAATCATTTGAGTTAATTTTCAGCAAATCCAAAAATACATTTTTGATGCATACAATCACTTATAATTTCTAAAAGGCTTAATTTGTATTATGCCTATTCAAATTTCAACGTCTTCATAATATTTCTATGGGATGCCACAGCATGACTATTTAGTTAACCTCTAAATATCTCCTTAAACTTGTGGGATGTTCATCCTTGTCACACACACACACACACACACACACACACAAAATAATTATGGTATACCTTTATTTAGTTGATCTTTACTAAAAATGATTAGTTATAATATGTTATTTATATTTATTAATCTATGAAGAAATTATAAATTTGATCCTTAAAAAAAATCCCCAGTTCTAAAATTGGAGTATAATAGTGGATAATTGCTTAACCGTAAAATTTACAGTAAACTTCTTTACCTTGTTGAAAAAAATCTATTCTTCTCAGTTTAAATATGTTGATGTTGCCTGTTTCTTCAAAGGATACCTGTCAGAAGATGTCACTATGCTGTGGAAAAGCCTTGGTTTTCAGTCAGAATCTTGCATAAGAGCGTTGATAGATAAATCTTTTGTTAAGATTGATCAGGGTGGTTTTCTAAAAACGCATGACTTGTTTCAAGATATGTGTTGGGAAATTGTAAGGCAGGAATCACCATTAAATCCTTGCAAACGCAGTAGGTTATGGTTCTTGGATGACATTCATGATGATGTCTTGATGCAAACACAGTCATATAATATAATAAAGTAGATGGATGGTGAGGAAAAACATCATTTACTCGGAACTTTATTATTTTTTGTTTTTGAATAAATGTTTTAATTTTAGCAGAATCTTTTATTCTTTTATTTATAATTTTGTGAAATGTTAAAGAAAAACTGAAGTATTAGGATTGATTATATTTAGTGCATAATTAAGAAAGAGGTTTACGACTAAGATCAGTTGCTAATAATTTTCATGTACAGTTGGGCTTTTTGCGTGAATTGAAGATTGAGGGCTGTGACTCTTTAGCGGAATTGCCTGATTTTTCTGGAGCCTCAAATTTAGTGGCACTATCTGTTGCACATTGCAAGAATTTAATGAAAGTTCATATTACCTCTGGATATCATGCTAATCTTAGAGCTTTGAGTGCTCGAGGATGCACCAAACCCGTCAGTTTTTTAGAAGATGGCATTCCATCACTTGAATTCGTAGATCTCACGGGATGCACAAACTTAGAGGAATTGTCTATTGCAGCTTGCAAGAATATAATGAAATTGGATATTAGATGCGCCAAACTCATCGGTTTTTTAGTAGATGGCATCAGCCTTCCGTCAAGTCCTAGATCTCACAGGATGTCCAAACTTAAAGGAAGTGTCTGTTGCACGTTGCAAGAATTTAATTAAAGTTTATATTACCTCTGGATATCATGCTAATCTTAGAGTTTTGAGAGCACGAGAATGCACCAAACTCGTCAGTTTTTCAGAAGATGGCATCAACTTTCCGTCGCTTGAAGTCCTAGATCTCACAGGATGCTCAAATTTTCAAAAATTTCCAGATATATTGGGGAAAATGGAAAATATTAAAACACTTGCATTGAGTGGCACTGCCATAGAAACACTACCAGCATCAATTGAGAACCTTACCGGGCTTGAATGCTTGTACCTTTACAACTGTCAAAATCTTTGTCAGATGCCGGTGGATAACATTTTTAGGTTGACAAAACTTGTGAGATTAGAAGCTGGATCTTGCAGGATTTTCAACTGGTTCAAAGATCATAAGGTGCAGGGGACAGTGAATCTTGCGTTCTGGAATACCAGTAGACTACACCTAAATGAAAACAATATTTCAGATCAACTTCTTGCAGTGATTCTTAGATGGTTTCCCAGATTACAAGTTCTAGAGCTATGCTACAATGATATCACAGTCCTTCCAGCATGCATTGAAGAATGTCACAGTTTGAAACGACTTTATTTGGATGGATGCAAACAGCTTAAAGAAATTAGAGGGATTCCCCCAAACATTAAAGTATTGTCCGCAGTAAACTGCACATCATTGGCTCACGTGTCTGTTAGAAGTTTACTTAGTCAGGTCTCTTGATTTCTACCAGACAATCACGTGTTAAATTCAATTTTTGCTACAACTTCTGAATCTTTTCATCCTCCTATAATTTTGCATCTTGTGCTTGTGCTTTATTTGCAGATACTGCAGGTACCCGGGAACAGAAAATTTATACTACCAGGAGGATGGGTCCCAGATTGGATCCACTGCTTTAACAGTGGAAGCTTAGTTTCACTTCGGGTTCGTAATAAATTTCCAGAAATTGCTGTTTGTGTTGTTTTTGATGTGAAAGGAAGAGGCTCTACCTTCTTTGAATTTGAAATCGGAGTCCTTATCAATGGCACTCACGGTTTTGTTGTAAAGACTGATGGTCTGGATATAGAGTCTGGTCATGTATATCTTTTTGACGTTCAAAGGCTGGAGTTTGAACTCAAAAGGGAACTTCTAGGGAAGAAATTCAATGACGTTCGGATATCATGTAATGCACGCCACAAAAATGGGTCATCAGATGCCTATAGTTATGTGAAGTACATTGGAGTTTATGTCTACAATCTTGGAAGTTGCGCGGACGATATCCAATTTGAAAGTCCAAGGAGAACACTGGAGGATATGATTTGTGATGAAGATTGCAATTTCTCAGTTTATAGTGACAGCAGCAGAGAAGGTGGTAGTAATCTTATATTCCTCTGTTTCTGCAATTACCTTCCTTTTGTGGATCTTTTCCTTTTCACCTTAGATATGTAGTTTTGCCCCTTTCCCTTCTAAATGGAAAAAAATTCATATTAAAAATTGTTGTTGGAACTTGGAATTCTCAGAAATCGGTTTATCAACCAAAGGAGGTCTTCTTAGAAAGGATCATGGAAGTGAGAATTTGAATATAATATTATAAGAGCTCAATAAATAAATTATGGACTCCGAACCGTTTTGCTTTCTGACTAATTGGATTTAGTAAATGTTAATGGACAGTTCTGTGACCTTGTGTTAAAATGTTGATGTAACAGAATTCATTAGATTGAAATATGGGATGAATTTCTTTGAAGATGGGATAGAGGGATTATAGTTCATCAACTGATTATGCCTCGTCCACATTCTATCTTAATTTTGTGACTTGCATTATCTGACTGTGGCATGCAGATAGATTGTATTACAAAGACATTCAAGCTAATGAAGCATCTGAGAACTCTTGTAATGGAGAAATGGGATCCAAACAAAGGGGCAGTACGTGGCATATTTGGTTGTGTATTGCAGCTTCTTCAGTTGTGCTTTGTCCCTGTGTCCTTCATCTTCTTTGGCTGATTCATCAATCACTAGGACGTTTTCTCTCTTTCGTTGGTAACTCATCTCATCTATTATCCCAACTTTCTGGTGTCGCTATTTATATATATATATATATATTATGGTTGCAATCAAATGCATTATCTTTCTCTCTAAGAAAGTTTTATGAAAGATGACGGGCCATCAATTTATTATTTCTCGTGTTGTGGAATACCTTTTCTTGCAGGCTACATGGAGGCTGGAGCGATGAAACCATGAGAGCAAATGAACCTTTTGGATGAAAATTAAAATGTACTACAGTATTATAAGGTTTAGTGTTTGGACTAAGTATTGAGTTTTAACAGTATATGACTATAGGATTGTAGAGCTAAAATAGTAGTATAATTTAATCTGTTTAGATTTATCTATTGGTCGGTTTGAGAATTTAAGATGATTTTCTTATTAAACCAGTTTATGATTTGAGGTATATATATGATATTTATATTATTGGATGAGCTTTATAATTTACTTTAATTTACTGGAGCCTAATTGATCAATTGAATGGATTGGATTTCAGGTTTACGAAGAAATATGAATATTAGGATTTTTATGTGAAATTTTTAAGTGTTGGAATTTGGTATTTTTGGATGAATTGAGAAAAGTGATTCCAATAAATGAGAAATGATTTATGAAAGAAAGAAATTGGGATTTCAACGAGGGTTTGATGATATTTGATTTGTGTGATTCTTTGAGGATTTAAAAAGAGGGCAAAATTTGAGGATGTTTGGATTTGAGGTGAAAATTTAATTGTTGGGATTTGGTTATTTTAATAAATAATATTTTTTCGCTATTTTTATAAGTGAAAAATGATGTAGGAAGAAAGAAATTGGGATTTGAGAAAATTTTAATTTATGTGATTTTTGTGGTTTTAAGGAATG
Organism: Vachellia pachyceras; assembly: GCA_025593235.1. Taxonomy (NCBI): domain Eukaryota; kingdom Viridiplantae; phylum Streptophyta; class Magnoliopsida; order Fabales; family Fabaceae; genus Vachellia; species Vachellia pachyceras. The sequence goes on along the minus strand of JANTPZ010090865.1, from coordinate 31,088 downwards.
CAAATTTTGGTGGGATTTATGGTAAATGGAAAAAATTATCATTGATTATAATTTTAATAGGTGAAATAGAGCTACTAAATGATATAAATATGATTAGAATAATCAATTTGAATTATGATTATAAGTAAAAGTCGTGTTCCCTTCCCGGTATGAACCAACTCTACTGCCAAATTTGAATAAGAGTTTGTTTGGAAATTTCATTCCCTCAACGGTGTATGTAAATCGAGATAAAATAATTTTAAAATCTTAAAATCCGAAAAAATCATATTAAAATTCATAAAAACCATTTTAAAATTAGCAAAACAATCTAGAAATCTGTAAACCTCTTTCTCCCAACGGAGTTTTTAAACATACACCCAACTTTTTGTGTAAAGGAAGGTCTTCCTCCTCCTCTTCTGTCAACTAAATGTTGCAAAAAACTCTTGGGGAAATTCAAACAGAGGGGTAATGAATTTAAGCCAGTTGCTATATTTATGAAGTAATTAACAATCGATTTCCACCATTCCGTTATAAAAGTTGTCAATAAGTGTAGTTAATTTAATAAAATCTGCCCAATTGATTAAATTTGCTCAAGTAATTCACATGGTAAAAGTGTTAGTTAACAGTGTTACACAATTTGTTAAAATCATTTCAAGTGTTGTCAATTCCTTTAAAAATATAATTAATTTGGTTAGTGCAATCTTTAATCCATCGAATTTAAAACTAATCGTTCCGGTCCATTAAATTTCATTTTATTTAAAAATTTTAGTCTATATAATTTAATAAAAATATGGAATGTTTTGCCCTTTGAAGGATTAAAATCACTCGTTTTAAATTTGAGGAACAAAAACTAAAATAAAGTCAAATTTAAAGGATTAAAATTGTATTAACGTGCAATTAATTTCAAAAATCTGATGCAGTTCATTAAATTTTTCTAAGTGTTTTACTTGTTAAAACTCAAAAATGGTAATAAAGGATGTTACGCAATTCGTTAAAGTTGTTTCATGGATTGTTAATCACTTTAAAAGCGTAGTCATTTTCCCAAAACTTAACCTAATTGATTAAATTTCCTAAAGTACATGTTAAGAGTGATAATCAATGTTATTACACTATTTAAAATCATTTCACAAGTTGCCAATCTCTTTAAAGTGTAGTGAATTTTATAAAACATGACTCAGTTGGTTAAATTTCTCTAAGTATTTCACATGTCAAAAGTGGTAGTCAATGATGATACACAAGTTGCGAAAATCATTATAAAAGTTATCAATCGTTTTAAAAGTGTAATCAATTTCATAAAGTCTGACCCAATCGATTAAATTTTCTCAAGTAATTGATACGTCGAAAGTGGTAGTCAATTGAGTTAAAGCAACTTGTTAAAATCACTTCTTTCCAACGGTACATGCAAGTCAAGACAAAATTATCTCGAAATCCGTAAATTCTTCTTGAAATCCGTAAACGTCTTTCTCCCAACGGATTTCCAAACACAGAATCAACTTCGGCTTTTTTCAGTAATGAATCCATTCATATACATCGGCTTCACTTAATAAGTTAAATTTCCCCAAAATATTTTATATGTCAAAAATGATAGTTAAAGGGATTACCCATCTTGTTAAAATCATTTACGAAGTTGTGGATGAGAAGCTATGGGTTTTATCATGATACATGATCCCCTCTGTAGAATATCATTTTCAGAGATGACTAAACATGCACGCCAGAAATGAAAGACAAGCAGCTCTCTACATGGCCAAACAGCCAAATAAAGATGAAAAGCCATACAAAAGAGATAGAGTGCCCATTTGAAAAAGTTGCAGAGAAACGCTTTTACGCAAGTCGAAGTAAATATGTAAAGGAGATTATCTCAATTTACAGAAAAACACTGTTGAACGTGCTTTTAAGGAGTGTAAAAGTTTTGTCCAACAAATTCAGAATCAACTTCGGTTTTTTTAGTAATGAATCTTCATAGACATGGGCTTCACTTGCTCATAAACATGTGACACACAGTTCTTGCTATATATTGCATACTGCAGTTTGAATCTTTTTCATAAAGATGATTGATTATATGGTTGTTGGATGGCTTCCTTCGGCATAGAAATGAGCACAATTCAAGAAGTTTGTAAAGGTTGATGACTGTGATGCTAAACAAGCGGAAGCCTGGGGAGTGCTTGAAAGGCTCCAACTTTGATGTACCTTGAGATTTAGTGCTTGTTTGACAACATCGTTGCCAAAACGGTGCACGTAAACTGAGATAAAAGCATCTTGAAATTTGTAAAAACCATCTCGAAATCCATAAAAACCATTTTGAAATCCGTAAAACCATCTCGAAATCCACAAAATGCCTCAGAATCTGTAAAATCCATTCTACTAACGGAATTCCAAACACACTTAAACGCGTGGATGTTGAGTGTGACGCATCCATTTAATAAATGATCTTAATATGGAGTCAAGGATTAGAGGATGTCACGGCATTTCTGCTAAACTAAAGACACGACTGACAATTAAATTCAAACATATCTTCAGGGAAGGTATGACTGACAAGGCTGAGATGAGCAAGATGCTGCTGGTGTGCTGGTTAATTCCTCGCCAGATCGTAGTGTAATATTAGGACTTCGCCCCTCTTGTATCACCAAAAACAAAAATTAAGATGGGTCATAAAAATTTGGGTTCCATGGAACCAATCCGAAGAGAGGGAGGGATGATGGGTATTGAAATATTGGTGACCTCTAGTCCGAAGAATGCTGGGTTCCATGGAACTAATCCGAAGAAGACGACGGAGATGATGGAGAGACGAGAGAGGAGAGAGAGGAAGGAAGTGAGGTGATGATGAGGTGGCTAAATAAAGAGGGGATATGTATGCTTACCCAATAAAAAGAAGAGTCAAAGTTAACTTTGATTAGCAGTGAAGTAAAGTTGTTTCGTTTGACTTAGCTCTGACATAATATTGCTCATCATGGCTGGGTCTTCAACTAAAGCCAGCCCCTTCCTTGGTCTTGACCTTCTTGGCGTTACGGTCTTCTTCCCCCACAGGGTGGCGAACTTCCTTCTCCACTAGTTCAATACAATGATTATCATGATGAGGGAGGTGGGTATCATTGCGATCCAGAGGGATCTTTCTGGGTTCAGGGTCGGTCATAGAAGGAGAGCAGAGATAGAGCAACCTCAGTCCCTCTAATAGCCTCCAAGAATCTTACAAAGCCGGAGCTGAAAATACAGCCCTCACCGTAGAAGCAGAGCCCCACCGACTTGCCTGGAGGGAAACTGTACAGTGACAAACCTTCGAACTCTTAGAGCAGATAATCCTAACCTTCGATCTCCCAGAGCACACTTCCAGAGGATCCCACGAAGCTGTAGCAGAAATAGCAACCTCGCCGACGGAGCAGACCTCCACCGCGAGGCGTACGACGACGACGACGACACTAGACTGGCAGAACAATGGGCATACCTGGTCACTGTTCACTCATACCAGAGCCCAACTCCTCCAACGAAGCTGCAGCAGCAGGAACAACCTCTCCGGCGAAGCAGAACCCCACGGCAACGGCGGACGACGATGATGAGGAAAAGCTTGCCAGCCCAGTCTTTGTTCCTAATAAAATGGACTTTGTTTGCTAAAAAAAATGAATCAGTATCCCCGTAAGCTGTCATCATCTTGTTTGTACTTTTGTCAACTGTTATGATTGAGCACTAGGATTAATGGTTTTCTAAGAATATAGTTTCCAACTGTACATGTAGGTTGAAATAAAAATATTTTAAAATATATAAAAATTATTTTTAAAATCTATAAAAATTATTTTAAAATTTATAAAATCATTTTAAAATCGATTAATTGTAACTCCTTTTCATGAAATTTCTAAACGCACCCAAACATATTAGTTTAATCTAATTCCACTTTCATTTAAAAAAAAAATAAAACGATGATCATTGACATGGCCCGAGGGATAACATTAATGGCCTCAATATTGTTATTTCTTCTAACCCTTTTGACCAAGCCAATAATAGACCAAGCAAAATGCCCAGTATCTCAGCAATGTGCAAGCGATTTTTCAAATGCTGGCTAACAGCCAATTTATTATTTTTCAAGAAATAAAGTGAGGGACAATTGGAAATAAATCTGTATTTTCCTTTTTTGCCAACAGGAATAAATCTATTGATGTTATATTAATTGTAAAATTAGACATGGTAAATTTTAAAATTTATGTAAACTCATTTACATACAGTAAAGTTTAACATTGAAAAAACCATATTGGTTATTTATTTTACATGTTTGTAAAAGCTAAGTGACATGTTTGCATGGTTGGAAAGGCGAATTGTGTAACCGCAACCTTAGTGTTTTTGTTTGGTAAAGTTTAACTTTTCTCTTTAACAGTGTTTTTCCGTAAAATAAGATAATCTCATTCATATATTTACTTTAACTTATGTAAAAATATTTCTCTACGTGTTCAACGGTTCTTTTTTTGTGTCATATAATTGAATGTCACGTTCTACGAATTAATTTGGCTGAGAATTTACGACAATTCTCCCAAAAAGTGGTTAGGTGAAGAGTATTCTACTCCTTCTCATGTCATCAAGGACTGCCATTTCTTTTCTCCTCCTCAACGGTATTCTTCATTCCTGCTACATTTCCTGAGTTGATTGTGTGAGGGAGGGAGGGAGGGTCTTGTAAGTGCAGGGCAGCCTGTAGCGACAGTGCTCGAGGCTGTAAAGCAACGATGAACGAAGATGCAGGATTCTCCTCCTCCTCTCCTTTCAACTACGGGTGGAAGTACCAAGTCTTTCTAAGTTTCAGAGGTGAAGATACCCGGCGCGGTTTCGCCGGAAATCTTTATCGCGGTCTCCGTGAAAGGGGCATCCGCACATTCTTTGATGATCAGGGGATTCAAAGAGGGGAACAGATTACCGAGGCTCTTCTCAATGCAATCCAAGAATCTCAGAATGCTATTATAATTTTCTCTAAAAACTACACCTCCTCAACGTTTTGTCTGAAGGAACTGGTTCACATACTTGATTGCGTCAAGGGAAATGGTCGATTCATTTGGCCTGTGTTTTACAAAGTGGATGCATCTAACGTGCGACATCAAGAAGGGTCCTATAAGGATGCGTTTGATAAGTACGAGGGAGTCAAGGATGACGAGTTGGTGAAGCGCTGGAGATCGGCTTTGACTCATGCGGCTGATTTGGCTGGCTGGTCTGTGAAACCAAAGTATGCCACCTCCTTTTCTTTTTCAATTATTGAGTAATTCATTCATGCATTCAGTTTTATTTGTTTTAGTTTTTCAAACAATTTTTTTATACCAATCCTACAAGATCAATAGATTTTAAGATAGTTTTAGGATTTGGAAGAGAAAAAAGGACTGTTTTAGGTATACATGTTCCTCCAAAAAGATATCTGATAGTTGTAATATCAGATTCTTTAAAATCTTAAATGCAATTGTATTGTAGGGGTACCGAATGCCTTTCTAATATAAATAAATAATGTTAATGAATGTTTTCATTATTATTTATTAAATGATTGGTGATAATATTTTATTTATTATTTTAATTCTTGGAAAAAGTGATCATTGATAAATACGGATGCAGTGTTTTTTAAGTAATTCCCTGATTAGAGATCTAGAACAACTAGCAAATATGAAGAGTACATGATCAGCATACACGCAAACAATAAAATTTATTATAAGCGAAGTTATTCACAAGCGATGAGTTTATATACTTAGAAAACGAGTCTAGTTTGGAAGTATTTGTAATAATTCTTCAGTCTCATGTGCTCAAGGAAAAATTTAAGATCAACCTACTATAGAAATGAAACTTGTACAGTGAAGAGATATTTGATTTTGACTGACTTTTGTAATTGGACAGCACTCAATCATATGAATATGAGATCATAGAAAAGATAATTGAAGCGGTCTCCAAAGAGATCAATGTTGCCCCTTTACATGTAGCTCCATTTCCTGTTGGACTTGATTCTCGGGTCAAAGAAGTATGCTCACTTCTTGATGAACAGCCGTATTGTGATGGAGCTAAAATGGTAGGAATTTACGGTCTTCCTGGTGTAGGTAAAACAACACTTGCACAAGCTGTATACAATGAGATGGCAAGTAAATTTAAAAATTTATGCTTCCTGGATAATATTAGAGAAAGATCCATCCATGATCTTCCAAAGACATTGCTTTCCAGAACAATTAGGGAGAAGGATATTGGGTTGGAATATGACAAAAGCGGAATTCCAATTATAAAATATAGGCTTTGCAATATTAAGGTTCTTTTGGTTCTTGATGATATAGACTCACCCGAGCAGTTAAAAGCTCTGGCAGGAGCACCTAACTGGTTTGGTGCTGGCAGTATAATCATCATAACAACAAAGGATAAAAAATTGGCGAAAAAACATGCAGGTTCCAGAATCTATGAGGTACAAGGATTAAACAAGGATGAAGCTCGTGAACTGCTGATCTGGAATGCCTTTAGAAGCAAAGAAGAAGATCCTGAGTATGAGGATGTTATCAATCGTGCTGTAGATTATGCTGATGGACTTCCATTGGTCTTGGAAACATTAGGTTCTAAATTGTGTGATCTAACAGTAAATGAATGGGAACATACTCTAGATATATATAAAAGAAATCCTGAAAAAACTGTTTATAAGATTCTTAAAGTAAGCTACGATAGCCTGGAGGAAGAACATCAGAAAGTGTTCCTTGATATTGCATGTTTCTACAAAGGATGCAAGTTGAAATATGCCACAAATATGCTGTGGAGTAGCCATGGTTTTCGGCCTGAATCTTGCATTAGAGCCTTGATTGATAAATCTCTTGTTAAAATTGATCAGGATGGTTTTCTAAAAATGCATGACTTGATTCAAGATATGGGTCGGGAAATTGTAAGGCAGGAATCACTATTAAATCCTGGTAAGCGCAGTAGGTTATGGTCCCCGGAAGACATTATTCACGTCTTGGAAGGATGCACGGTATGTATCACTTTCTGCTGTCTTTATTTTTAAGCTTCCTTGCAAATGAGGTATAATTATGATATTGATAATTGTTTATTCATCAAGAAAACAGGCATATAATATGATAAAGTAGATGGATCATGAGAGAAAACATCATTACTCGGAACTTTACTTTTTGTTACTTTTTTGGGTGAATATTTGAGAGTAAATGATCTAATTTTGCCAGAATTTTTATTATCATGTTTTAAACTTTGTGAAATGTTAAAGAAAAACTGAAGTATTATGATTGGTTGTATTTTCAAATTTCAATACATTTACAACTAAGATCTGTTGCTAATTACTCAGAACCCTAACCACTGCTTGACCACACCTAGTTGCTTCTTAGTTCTTATAATTGATTCTTTTACCAAATTTCTATGTTGTCAAGAATTATAAATCTAAATTATCATATTGAAAAAAAAAATACTTTCGAAGAGAAATGCATTGTAGTTAATTACTTTTACTTGATGGTGACATGGATTATTTACTATGCTTCTGTTTTACTTTGTGTTTCAAAGGGAACTGATGAAATTCAAGCTATCAAGCTGGATTCTTCTGATGTGAGAGAGGTGTATTTGAGTGGGGAAGCCTTTGATAGGATGAAATGCCTCAAGTTACTTATCATCAACAATGCAAAGTTCTTTGGAGCTCCTAATTCTCTGCCAAGTAGTTTAAAGGTGCTCGATTGGATGGATTATCCATCAACGATGATGCCATCAAATTTTAATCCTAGAAATCTTGTCATACTCAACTTGCCCTGTAGTCTTGTTAGACTGGAAAAACAATCATTCCAGGTAATTATATTACCTTGCTACTTTATTTTTAAAAAAAATTATTGTTATATAAAGAATACGGGTGACTAAAATCATACATTTTTTTGGGTCAAAAAAATGATACTAGTTTGTTGAAACTAATGGTTTGAATAATTTCTGTGTCTAAATGACTGTTTTTGAGCTTTTTAAAATGCTGTAAATCTTCAGGAGTATTGATACGGTGTAATACATGGTTATGTTAATTCAGAGGTTATGAAGAGGTTAGGAGTTGGTTAGATCAGTTCAAGAGGTTAGCAGTTAGTTAGAAGACTGATTAGTATAAAAGGGGATCAACAGTGATGTATGGGTTGTCTTGAATATTGAATATAGTTTCTTTCCTTTCATCTCTCTTCTCTGCGCATCAATGGTATCAGAGCCAGGTTTCGATCCTGGGACCTGTGGGTTATGGGCCCACCACGCTTCCTCTGCGCTGAGAAGAGAGATGAAAGGAAAGGAACTATATTCAATATTCAAGACAACCCATACATCTCTATTGATCCCCTTTTATACTAATCAGTCTTCTAACTAACTACTAACCTCTTGAACTGATCTAACCAACTCCTAACCTCTTCATAACCTCTTGAACTAACATAACCATGTATTACACCGTATCAATATGATCATCATTATTAATATATATTTCATATAAGATTTATTGCTATTAAAATTTATATTTGATTAATATTGTTGTAAATATTAAGTGTTCTATTATTGTATTTAAAAATAAACACAACATACATACTTAACCATTAAAAATGAATTGTAGAAAATTTTCTCCTTAAGTAATCTTTCTTCCTTATTTAACATATGTGACTTTGTTCCTTTTGATCATACAGTGGGGTAATTTGCGTTATTTGAATCTTGGGCACAATGAAAATTTAATGGAAGTTCCTGATATGTCTAGAGCCTTGAACTTGGAGGAATTGCTTGTTGCACATTGCAAGAAGTTAACAATAATTGGTAGTTCTGTTGGACATCTTCCTAAACTTAAAGTGTTAGGAGCTCAATCGTGCACCAGACTCGAGAGTTTTATAGAAGATGGCATCAAGTTGACATCTCTTGAAATTCTAAATCTCACAGGATGCTCAAGTTTTCAAAATTTTCCAGAAATATTAGTAAAAATGAACAACATTAAAACACTTGCATTGAGTGGCACTGCGATAGAAAAACTACCTGAATCTATTGAAAAACTTGCTGGGCTTGAATGTTTATACCTGCACAACTGCAGAAGGCTTCGTCAGATACCAGTGTATAGCTTTTGTAAGTTGACAAAACTTGTAAGATTGGAAGCTGGATCATGTGGGATATTTAACTGGTTCGAAGATCATGAAATAAATTGGCCAGTGAATCTTGCATTCACTAATGTCACAAGATTGCACCTAAACCAAAATAATATTTCAGATGAGTTTCTTGCCATGGTTCTGAGATGGTTTCCCAGATTACAAGTTCTAGAGCTACGTGACAACAATATCACAGTCCTTCCACAATGCATCAAAGAATGTAGCTGTCTGAAGCGACTTTATTTGGATGGGTGCAAACAACTTCGAGAAATTAGAGTGATTCCACCAAACATTAAAGTTTTGTCAGCTGTAAACTGCATGTCATTAACTTCCCTGCCACTGGGTTTACTTAGCCAGGTTTCTTTATTTTTAACACAATCACTGTTGTTTAAGTATTTTTTGCTTCAATTTCAGACACTTCAATTATTGTATATGCATGTGTGAATGTGTACTTGTATGTGTGTTTTATTCGCAGGCATTGCATGAGGCTGGGAACACTAAATTTATATTGCCTGGAGAATGGATCCCAGAATGCTTCCACTGCTCTTGCACTGGAAGTTCTGTTGCTTTCAGGGTTCGTAAGACATTTCCAGAGATTGCTGTTTGTGTTGTTTTTGATGTCAAAGGAAGAGGCTCTTGCCATTTTGAGTTTGAAATTCAAGTTCTCATCAATGACACTAACAATTTTGTTGTGAAGACTGATGTTTTAGATATAGAGACTGGCCATATATATCTGTTTGATGATTTGTGGCACCAAAGTCTTTTTGAGTTTAGGAGGGAGCTTCCGGAGGGAAAATTGAATCATGTCCGGATATCATGTAGTGCGTACCATAGAGATGCATCATCAGACGCCTATGTCCTCGTAAAGGGCATTGGAGTTTATGTCTACAACCTTGAAAGTTGCACGGATGATATCCTATTTGAAAATCCTAACCCTCCAAAGGGGATACTGGAGGATTGGATTTGCGATGCTGATATGATGTCCTGGGTTTATAGTGACAGCAGCAGAGAAGGTAATATTTATATGATATTCCTCACTGCATAATATTATTAGCTTAAGTTGTTCTGGTTCTGATAGAGTCCTAAGCCATACGAAGCACCGCTGAGGAGTAGAGTCTGTTATTTATTTATTTATTTATTGAGTCTGTTTTAATTTAAGTAATTAGTATTATTGTTAAGTGTGTTAGCAAGAAAGTAGGAGACATGGGTTAGTGTAGAGAGTCAGTTATGCAGTTATGAGTTAGTGGGGTAATGGAGGGAATTAGTTAGAGGTAGTTGCATCTTCTCTTCTATAAATATCTTAGGTTGTATTCCAGATTGGATCATGGATGAATGAATTGAATTAATATTGTTGTGAGATTGGAGATTCTCCCTTATTTTGGCTTTTATTCTCATCCATTAAGTGAGATGCTTGCTTAATAGAGAGAGTAGGAGAGACTGATGAGTACCTAGATTCTGGGTCTTGTCAAGTTCCTTTTCTTTTCTTGTGCTCAACATATGTATACATATATATAGTTTGTCTTTCTTGTATTAAAAATCTAAATTAATGTTTCTTTCGGCATGCAGACAGCTTGTACTACAAATACTATCAATCTATTGAAGCATATAAGGACCCTGGCAGTGATTTGAATTCAGATGACTTTAACAATGACGGTAAACTCATGGAACCTCACAAAACTAGCTAATTGATATTATGCCCTTTCATTGTTAAATATTTATTTTACTTCTTTCTTGAATTATTTCAACGTTATTTTGACACTACTGCTTGAATTACGACACACGGAAAGATTGACAATGTTGAAGACAGAGTAAAAGGTGTCTAAGACTCAAGACTGACAGTCTTATAACTTCAAAATGTTAGCTTCATTCTTGTGAGCTTTTGAAGACTGACAATGTTTAAGTCACAAGTAAAAGATCCTTTCAGCAATAAAATTGTTCATCATTTGAAATTCATGCGAGTTCAATGTAGAGGTGCAAAGAAACTCAGCCATTCAAGAAAGGATCGTTCCATTCTAAAATGTTTTTGCATTTAACATTGATCATATAGAGTCTGCTCTTTCATGGATATCATTTATTGATAGCTGAGGAAACTATCATTAATCATTGAGATTTAGCTGAGGAAAAGATACCATTAATTATTAAGGAGCTTTTGTGCATTTATGTTACAAAGTACTATCATTGATAGACTGGTGATAATTAACTGGTTCTTGAATTTCAGAAATGCAACAGCAACAGCATTTCACTGGCATACAGGAGAAAATCCTTAGGAAGCTCAGGTAATTTTGGCAAAACCAGAGGCAAGGATGTACTTGCCTGCAGAGACGATGCTAATAAGGAAAAGGACAATAATACCTTGAAGGTACTGTTGTAATTGAGAAATACCATTACTTTAAGAAACACTGGCTTCGTTTGGAAACCCGTTGAGAAAACGGACACAGATTCCTAGGTACTTTATGTGAGAGGAATTTTGTCTCGGCTTGCGTGAGAATGGGTTTTGGGGGTCAAAACGGGGTTCCTAACGGAACCCCAAACGAAGCTACTGTTAGTATTTATCAACGGAAATACTTATTCATGGGGAATTAGGTGTGCTAGTAGCTTCTCTATTGTTATAGAGAATGGGACTTGTGTGATCACCATATTTGTTAATTAGTGTAGAAGAAGGTGAAGGGGTTAGCCACCATTGTCTATTAGATGGTAAAGGTGGGGTAGGGTGTGAGCAGAAGT
>JANTPZ010090865.1:0-19303 GCA_025593235.1 Vachellia pachyceras | reverse complement strand
GGCAAGGATGTACTTGCCTGCAGAGACGATGCTAATAAGGAAAAGGACAATAATACCTTGAAGGTACTGTTGTAATTGAGAAATACCATTACTTTAAGAAACACTGTTAGTATTTATCAACGGAAATACTTATTCATGGGGAATTAGGTGTGCTAGTAGCTTCTCTATTGTTATAGAGAATGGGACTTGTGTGATCACCATATTTGTTAATTAGTGTAGAAGAAGGTGAAGGGGTTAGCCACCATTGTCTATTAGATGGTAAAGGTGGGGTAGGGTGTGAGCAGAAGTAATGTTCAAACCTTCTAATGTAACAAAAATAAAGTGAGAGGGGTTAATGTCCTACACATGTTCATGTTATTTCTTTCCAAAGCTTATTTTGTATGAATTCTTAATCTGTGCCCCAACTTGTGCTCCTCCGATCTTCTCAACAGGATCCAATGGAATGGGAATATCAAGTTACATGCCGGAGATATCGATCTGAGCAACAAAGAGATCAGTGGCATTCATGCTTATGTGTGATAGTTTCTTTAGTTGTGCTTTGTCCCTATGTCCTACTTCTGCTTCAACTGCTTCATGACTCCTTGGGTGTTTTCTTTCTTCTATAGGTAACTCATATTTCCTATTATCTATTTATTTCTTTTATGTTTGCATTCAAATTTGTTATCTTTCTCATGTGCTTGGCTTTTGTGCATGTCTTTGAAATAGGCATGGCATCGGCAAAATGACATCCTTTCATCCTGTGAATCCCAGCCCTTGTGATCCAACGGAAGCACAGAGCTCATGATATTTCAGAGGAATCAACATGAAAATATACTGTTTCATCGTAGCGTAACAGTATGTTTTGGCCAATTTTATTTGTGAAATAAGATGCCATCTCAGCCGTCTAACATGATCCCATCTATGCCTTCAACCTGGCCTAAACACCCTATTTTATTGAGATTTCAAAATACTGCATTTGATCTTCTGCAGCTTGTATCCTCTTCATGGCACAGGAAAAGCTCTTGTTCGTCTGGAAAAAGACTTCACATAAGGTAGGGTTTTGATAAGTGCACAATCTAGCCATGCTCAAATTGGTCGGCATTTTGTTTCCATTAGCACTTCAGTTGTAATCTACTTATTTTTGGCTTGGGTGCCATTCATGCGAGTGTGCCATTGAGAAGTCTGAAGGATAAGAAAATATGCTATTGTGACAGGAATTATTGTGATAAACAATGTTTCTCTTATTGCATTTAGATCTTTGGCATTTATGTGAAGGATCTGGATAATGCAACTGTTGATGTTTTGCAATATGGTAACATGTTAGCCCCTGGTTACGCCTTATATGGAAGCTCTGAAGGATAAGAAAATATGCTATTGTGACAGGAATTATTGTGATAAACAACTGCTTCTCTTATTGCATTTAGATCTTTGGCATTTATGTGGTGAAGGATCTGAATAATGCAATTGTTGATGTTTTGCAGTTTGGTAACATGTTAGTCGCTGGTTACATCTTATATGGAAGCTCTACGCAGCAGCAGCAAGAAATGGAGAAGCACATAATAACTTTGCTTGAAATATTATTGTTCTCTTTCAATAAATCTCTTTGGGAGTTCATGGTTCAAACAGGAAACAAAAATTGACGCAAGTCTCATTCTCACTTTATGAATTGATTACGTAGATTCACACCACTTTTAACCCCCACCCCCCAAAAAAAACTTTTTAAAAGACAATATATGATTGGAAATCATTTTTGGTCTCTATTTTATTGATTAAATCCAAGATGATTTAAAAGCATGCACATAGTGTTCATTATGAGAACATGAGTGCATGAATCGTAATTAAAGAAAGTATATGAGAGAACATGAGTACATGTCTTGTAATTAAAATTTTTAAATAATACTCATTTAATTAGTTAAAAGAATTGATCTCAAAATTCAGAAGTTGAGATCAATATTACTCTTCATTAATGTCATATGATATGAATTAAGGTTATGTTTTTTGAGATGGAATTGTTTTTAAAGTAAATTGAGTGGAGAGGGAGAAAGATTGAAATCAATACCATCCAATCAATGAGGCTAATTTAGAAACATTGAGAAATTAATAAATTATTTATATTTATTATTTTTTAAATTAATTTCTTCACTTAAAAATGATATATAATATACAATATAATTATATACATAAATATTTTATAAAGATAATATAATATATTATAATAAATAATTTATTTGATTTTTTAATATCTTTGAATTAGTAGACTAGTTCTTATATACCAAGTACTAGAGATAGTATTTGCTAAGTAGGAAGAAATTATACACACACATTGCTTGCAACAAAAGTGTTGTGTAAAATAACTAGAAAAAGAAAGGAAGGAGTCAAAATGATTAAATGACATTAATATCCTTTTTTTTCTAAAAACACAGTCGAGTTTCCAAAATTATGGGTACCATTTTGATGATAAAAATACTTATTTTTTAAAAAATAAAATATTTTAGTTCAGAAGGAAAATAATAGTTAAAATGTTTTTAACTCAAAGACGAAATGCTTTTTTATTTATTAAAAAAATTCAAGACAATACTATGAATAAAAAATCAATATTATTTTTTGGATCACTAAATGCATAAAAAAATATAATAGTTAGATAGATCTTTTTATATTTCCTTAATAACCAATTAACCATCGGATTAGATAGTTACCATACTAAACCATACACCCTAACTCCCTAATATTAAACAAAACATCACCTCTTGACATCTCATTACCATGAACAATCCAAATCCAAACAACAATATAATGTGATGGCTTACATTGCTTTTTTATTTTATTTTCATAAGGTAGATTTTAAATAATGGAACAATACGAAACCTATTAATTACTATCCTTTGGTTTCACTTTTCAGAACCTAGGTTTTGTTCAAATACTCACATTTTTTAGAAAAATTATTTTGGATACAAAACTTCGATTTGAAACATAGGTTTTCTTATTAAATCACACCATCTTTTCTGATAAATTTTCTTTCATACTTTTTCTTTCTTTTCTTTCCTCTTTTCTATTTATTTTTTGTCTTGAAATCCGTAAAAGCTAAAACTTCCCAAACACAATCACATTTTCAAAACTTATATTTTGCCTCGGAGTATATAAAAGCTATTATTTAAAATATAAGTTTTACCTCAAAATCTGTAAAAATTATTCTAAAAAAACTTTCAAACTAACCCTAAATTCCATTAATGTTGTTTACTTCTCATCAATGGAAATCATTTTCCTTCCCTCCTTCCCCTGATTTCTATTTCCTTTCCGCCTCTTCTCCCTCAGCAGACAAATCCTTCTGTTTGATCCATTCATTTTCCTCCTCCTCCTCCTCCTCCTCCTCCTCCTCCTTGGCTACCTGCCTCGCCTTCGCCATTTCAAGTGCTTCAATCAACCTCTGCAAGCGCAACTCTCTTCGTCTTCATCCATAGACTACTTCGCCATCATATTTTCTGCAACATCGCCCGGAGTCATCTCCGTCTCCTTCAACAACCCCTCGATTCTCAAAAACAAATGGTGGCTCTCAACATCCAAGTAATGCTTCGCCAGCACCTTGACAGCTTCATAGCAACAGCACGATAACTCTATGTGTTTATCCATTCTTCGTCTTCTGATCAGAGCAGGATCGAGCTTTTCCACGAAGTTAGCTGTGACACCCAATAATCCTCTCTCCTCCACAAGACGACCAAACTCCGTCAATGAAATTCAACAACCCAGATAGAATCACCTTACTCCCATAATCTTCTTCTTCATATCTCTCCTCCTCCAGCTCTTCCTTCTCAGTTCTGTCCGGCATCTTCCTATTCTTCCTCCTTTGCCCAGTAAGGTTCAGAGAGCAATCCATATCTTCAATCACCATTATTCACTTACTGTGAGTTTCGATCAAGAGCTGTCTGAGCTCGGTGTTGTTCTTCACCGTCGTCAACTCGAGGTCGTAGATATCGTAGTTCAAGTTCGCCATGGCGGCGATCATGGTGGGCTTACCAGTCCCAGTGGACCATAGAGCAAATACCTACGCTTCCATGGCTTACCCATTTTCTCGTAATAGCTCTTACCATTTTTTAACCTTACAAGGTCATTCACAATCCCTCCTCCTCCTTCGGATCTAAAGCCAGGGTTTCAAAACTTGCAGGGTGCTTAAAAACGACATGGCTTCACTTGGTGCTTTTGTAAAAAAAAAAAAAAAAAGCCATCCATCTCTCGGATTGTTCGTATGAAGCTTGATCTGTCTGTTCCCTGATGCAATAACCTTCCCTTGTTCAAACACATGGCTGAGATACTGCCTCGTGATCAGATCTCGATGACGCTTGGGAAATGTCAGGTTCAATAGCCTCGCGCCGGAGGAAGAAACACGGTAGTGGCTGCCAACGCCGTGACTACTACTGCTTCTGACGTTGACCCACCAGACTTTAACGCCGTGAAACTCTTACAGTTGTCGTCCACTGTAAGAACGAGAGGGTTCTGGCTGTTCTCGACGATGTTGGCCTTGAATCTGTTGGCTCACCGGGAAGAGATGTCACTTAGATAGGTCTTGACGGGGGAGAAAGCTTGGGTGGGCTTGAGGAGGTTGCCGGTGTGTTCAGAGAAGGAGATTTGGACGTAAGAAGAGAGACGAGAGGTGAGCCTGTTGATATAAACTCGAAGACGGTCATGGAGAAGATAAGGAGGAGGGAAGTTCTTAAGCATGGCGTACAGAAACATAAGGCTTCCCATGTCTGAACCCAGCTGAGCCCATAACGCCGACGTTTCCATGTTCTTATTTGAGTTTTCTGCTTTCTGGCTCTCTGCAAATAATCTGAATATTGTTGTTGTTTATTTGTGAGATGGTGGATTCAGTCATGTTGTGAGCTGATGAAACTGATTATCAAATCTGTAGTATCTGTCCAGGATTATTGTTAGAAAATAGAAAGATGATGGGAAGAGAAACTAAATATAAAATCGGTTCATCGAATTTTAGTCTTGAGACCTAAATTTTCACTAGGATATGGTCTAAGTTCAAGTGGAGTAACCGAAATTAAAACTCTTTGGAAAATATATGGATTATGTATCAAACTCTTGACAAAATCTTTTTAAAATTTCAAGAACAAAACCAAAACCAACTACTTAAAAATAAAGAGATCAAAATCAAAATTTGATCATACTATAAAGAGTAACAGTCGTATTAACCCAAAAAGAAAGAAGAGAGAAGAGAAACCATTTTCGGGTTTAAGCATACTCCGACATAAGAATTTTTTTTTTTTTTGGTGCCGACTGACATAAGATTAAGACTAACGAGAAAAGAGAAAGAAAAGTTAAAAACTATTACTTAGAAGAAAAACTTACATACTTTTCAAGTGTCACTTCACTTATACTATGTTTAAATGAAAATTTTTCAAGTATCATCTACTGTGAATGTGACATCCCATAAATTTCTCGTAATCATTTATCTTTTTCCATAATAAATACATATTATAATGACTTATGAAAAAGAAAAATAATTAGAAGAAATTTATAGAATATACTTGAAACATTCTTATTGGACATAATATGGATGTCGTGCCACTTTAGAAAAATATAAATCTTTCTTATAACCCAGAATAGCAATGCCCTAACCCTATTAATTAATAGTGTTGATAATATATTGAAATTTAGAAAGGTGATATCAACTCATTTTATGAAACCTCACTTATTTTATTTTTTTTAGGAGATCATCGTATTCATTTCATATTCCTCAATTAACAAACATCATATATTTAATTAGGTGTCCTAAATGCTAACTAAACAGGCCCCAAATCTAACAAAGGCCAAATTGGGTAGTTGAGACTTGAGAGGGGAGCAAAGGCTGTTTTCTTTTTTAAATAGAAAGTTGTTTTTTTGGTTAATTAAAAAATCTCTGTTTTTTGGGGAAAAAATTAAAAACATACACGTACCTTGCTTAATTGCAAGTATGTAACAACAAATTAGTATTACATGAAATTAGGAAATGCTTGATATGCGAAAAAATAATTTTTAAAATGTACCTAAGAAAACTATTGAGATAAATGTTAATATTAATATGTATGATTATTGATTATGATGAATTACATTTAATGTAACATGTGAGCCCCACATGGAATTAAGACATAAGTAACATATCCTAACTTTATAAAAATATTAAGACTTTGTAGTAAAAAAATTATTAAAATTTTTTTATCACTGACAAATTTTATAGACATTTTTTATAAATAAAATTATCAAATAAATCTTGTTAGTGTTTCTTCGATTCCTTGCGTTTGTACTTCGTCGTAGACGCGGTGGTGTGGAGGGCTGTTTTAGCTTCGGCCATGGCTTCCAACGCAGCATCAACGGCTTCGGTGTCGGAAGAGGAGCTCACTCTGACAGTGAAGTGGAGTGGTAAGGAGTACACCGTCCGAGTCTGTGGCGACGACACTGCCGGCGAATTGAAGCGCCGAATCTGTGAGCTCACGAATGTGTTGCCCAATCGCCAGAAGCTTCTGTACCCTAAAGTCGGTTCTAAACTCGCCGACGACTCTCTCTTGCTCTCGCAGCTTCCCCTTAAGTCTTCTCTGAAGATGACCATGATCGGGTATTCATTTATTTTTCCTTTTGTGTTTATGATTGTATAAATTATCGATGACCTAGTAGTCAAGTGTGACTTCAAAAATGGGCAATCGTTTAATAGGTTTCTTGGTATTTGATTTAATGGCCGAAGTTGAAAGATCACGGGAATGATCGCAGTCTTGCTATCTAGCATGTACTAAAATGCGACTATTTTGTTCAAATAGTGGAGAATACCAATACCCCGTTGGAACTCATTTTTAGATTAAAAACATGCTGGGGAAATATGTTTGAACTTGCAGTACTATTGAAGAAGATATAATTGTTGATCCAGTGGAATCGCCTGAGATTGTCGACGATTTTGAGCTTGGTCAAGAAGAAGTTGTAGACATCAAAGACATGGAAGTGAACAAGCAAAAATTGAAGAGACGTGTAAACCAATACAAGGTAATTCCCTAATTATCGGTCTCCTTTTTTTATATGCATAAACATCATTCGGTTTAGTTTTTGTGTACTTTGCTGGGTCCTTGTTTGTATTTTGTTTTGCACTTTTGTTTCTAGCCCTTCCAGTTGGAAAGAAGTTCTTTGTGTTAGAATTATGTTAACTTTCTACTATCTAATTAACTTGGTTCACATCAAAATTCAGAACATTGTTGCCATGGTTACTGGCATTGAGAGATTTTTCATTTTTCGTGCGCTAAACTTGCGTCACATATTATGATATTAAAATTTTGCTATGAGTACAACCATAGCATTATGCTCAAAGATGGTAACTGATTCTAGCATCTCTGTATTATGCTCTGTTTGTCAAGGATCTTCAATTTACTTTTTATTTCTTTTATGGTTAACATGTGAGGTTCTAACATCTTTGGTTTAAGCATGGAGGTGATTTTCATCCAAATATCAGTCAGTTTTAGTAGCTCATTAGTTATAAAAATAAAAAAAAGTCAATTATTGCTGGAAAATTGTATCAAGTTCTGATTTTGTTTAGCTTCATTAATCATCTCTTCAGCACAATCATTTCTTTACTATAGTAGATATGTCAAAGGAACCTTAAACAATTTGATGTTAATGCATGGTAAAACCTATACTTTATATCATCTAATGCTGCTAAGGGGAATTGCATCAGCTCTCCCTCCCTCCCTCTCTCTCTCTCTCTCTCTCTCTCTGTGACACATGCCTACATTGATTGATAGAGGAAAATGCATAGATATGCCCATCCATAAATATTCAGCATATACTTCAAACGCCAGACAATAGGCTACCCACTCCCATACTTCAGCAAACTTGGAATTGAATCCTGCCATCCACAGCTTTCATTAGATATTTGATGGAAATTTTTGGAAGGTTTTCTGGGTTTGAAATTGTGATAGGAAACAATGTTGAAGCTTTTCCTATCTTGATGGGCCAGATAGGTGTTTGGATTTAAAATTGTGAATGGAATACTTAGGTGGCACTGTGTAAGCTATTAACGGAGAAAAGGGGCAAAAAAAGACTAAAAATGGACATGCATAACATAAACTGCAATATGGTGGATTTGTGTAGATTTTATTTTCAATTGACTGCAGTCCCTAATCCCTAGCACGCATTTTTTTTAAATCTCTGTTTTACTCCATTTTAGACAGCTGTGAGGGTATAGCAATTATGCCTTTTCAAAGATCCGTTTATCATGTAAAATGCTATGAATGCAAAGGAGAATGTAATGAAAAAGTGATTTTGTAGTGCTTTTCTTTATTAAAAAAAAGTAGTTTAAAAGGTTTATTAATATTGAGCAATCTTAATAGAGGTATAATAAATATTGTTTATCTTGATTTGTGTGTGAGAATAAGGGAAATATGTACCCTTGATTACACCAAGCAGAGCATAAGGGTCCACGCTTCTTCTCCCTTCATTTATACTTGAAATGAGCAACCGTAGTTCAAGACCAATGTATTTTACAAAGGAGGAGGTGGGAATAGAGATACTGATATCGATCAATCAATGGCGATTTTGTCATTCTATTACGACAAGTGATTAGGCAATATGCTTTTTTAGCTTATCAAGCAGCCTGTGCCTGCTTCCCAAATGAAATTGTTCAGCATGGGGTCAAACAAATTTGAATTATGATTCGATTCATCGGCAATCCTCCTTTGTATGCCATCTCTGGTTTTTCCCCATGTTTTGTCTTCTATTACAGATTGAACTCCGAAATCCATGTCGTAAAGGGAAGAAACTCCTTGTTCTGGACATTGATTATACTCTATTTGATCATCGATCAACAGCAGAGAACCCTCTTGAACTTATGAGGCCTTGTGAGTTGGCAAAGTTTCTGCTTGCTTTCATCTTTTTACTTAACATTGTTTTCCTGAAATGGCTCTTCGCGGTGTCATCATCTGCAGATCTTCATGAGTTTCTTACTTCAGTTTATTCAGAATATGACATTATGATATGGTCTGCGACCAGGTATAAATAACTATTATTTCTTGTCAATTTTCTTTGGTAGAATAACCAACCATGGAAGATGCCTGTTGGTGATACTGAAGTATGAATGGGATACAAATAAATGCACGCAAAAACCAACATAGGATGGATATTTAAATAAGCTCCTTTTGTTTTATTTGTTTATCAATTTTTTTATGGTGCACTTTTCTTGCAGCATGAAGTGGATTAACCTGAAAATGGGACAACTTGGGGTTTTGGACAATCCTAATTACAAAATCACTGCACTTCTTGATCACATGGCAATGATCACTGTCCAGTCTTCTTCTCGCGGGGTCTTTGATTGCAAACCTCTTGGTTTGATCTGGGCCCATTTTCCTGAGGTATAAATATATAACCTATTTTCTTACTTGATGGAAACATTATCTTCATAAAGTAGCTAAAGGAGTAGAAAGGGACCTTAATAGCTGTCTTATCATCTTTCTGAAAACTTGGAAATCTTTATTTCATGCTTTTGATTATGACCCTGAGTCAGTAAACCTATGCGGATGAGATCACTATGTATTATGTTAATTATAGCAATGCCAAAATGATCTAAATTGCTTGATTGTGATTTCCCATTTCATTTCAGTTCTACAGTGCTACAAATACCATCATGTTTGATGATCTTCGAAGGAATTTTGTGATGAACCCACAGAATGGTTTGACGATCAGGCCATTCAGGAAGGCTCATGCTAATAGAGATAGCGACCGGGAGCTCGTTAAGCTTACCCAGTATTTGATGGCCATTGCAGAACTTGATGACTTGAGCAAGCTTGACCATAGTAGTTGGGAATTTTTCACAGAAGACAGCAATAAAAGACGTAGGCACTGATAAGGCGGTGCCCAGATGTTTGTTTTTTTTTTTTTTTTGTTTTGGAGCTAATACAGGTTGGTCCAGCATGTTCGACTGCAGTTCTGTTAGAGAATCTCTTCAGCAAGAGGAATTAAATTGATGCATTGCAAGCAACCACAAAGAAAAAGGACAAATGACTGAAAGTAAAGGGGCTCTTATGGAAGATGATCTATTGTACTTTGAGTGACATATTCTGCTGATAGAACTTGAGCATAGCAGTTTTCTGGAACAAAATTTGCCACTATCCCATTTACAAGACAACGCCTAACGATTTAGTGGAAGTATTCAATTAAAGCATCTCTATCATTAAATGATAATAGTGGCTAACTTGATTGCTGGCTTGAATTCGTGACTTGAATGAAACTAGATCTCATGAAATTATATTGAATATTTAACAATGCATTATTTTTCTGGCAAAAAAAAAAAACAATGCATTATTTACCTTGCTAAAAAATCAACCCTTGTTTACAAATCAATATTTCACCAAGACTTCAATAGAATTCGATTTGGATATATTTCACCTCTTCCTCAGAAAGAGACGATCTAACAATTCCCAATCATGACCTTGGAAATAAAATCATCTATATGATTTACTACAAGAAACTTTAAATATTTCATATCATTCTCTTTAAACGAGGCTCAATGAAAGTGATGGTTTCATTATATATCTTACAAATGTGGATGCCTAAAGATCAACACATTAGACTATAGTCAAAATGCTGCCATCTTGGTTGCTGCTTGCTTTTTTTTTTTTGGGTTATTAAGCATCCGGAACCTGAAGATAGACGGTTGCTTTTGATTAACATGTAACTATTAGCTAACATTTCATGAAGAAAATTAATTACTCAAATCACTTTAACAAACACTGGTTTAATATAATAATCCATATAAATAATGCACAACACTAAATATATCCATACAAATAATGCACATCCATAAAATACAGCCCTAAAGCCTTGGTTGATATCATTATGAAGTTTCCACATCCAAGAATAAATCACAACAGAAATGGAGGGTACAATTCATGAATAACATACACTGGGGATGTTGAATTACCACCTCCGGCAAGTCAGTCATCTGACAGGAAAACCCATATCGAAATATGATAAGATTTCAGCCGTGACCGCCAGGTGCCCATTAAAATCAATATTAATTTTAAGCATGCTAACGGGAAAGACCAGGAAAAGCCCGAAATAAGCAAAGTGGGCAGAGAGAGGAGGATGCCTACACTGAAAATCTCTGCACAATCCCGCACGGTGGAAAGATTCAACTGTTTCGCAACCGTCACAACATCTGTTGAATGTAGAGGCAGAACAATGCTACAACTAGAGCAAAGATCTAAGTACGGACCGGACCTGTCATGGGATCACGCCCTGAACTGTTTTCTTTATGTTTTAAGGAGAGGTTTGAAAATTGGGAATCAAGGTCTTTGCTCTTAGTGCGTCGGAGGCTGCCAGATGGTTGCTGTTGCTGTGGTTGCTGCGGCTGCTGATATAACGAACGTAATCTTGCAAGCTCCCTTTCTAGTACTTCCTGCTCCACTGAATTGCACATCGCTTGTATTAGTCAACAAAACAAATTCCATAAATATCTTTATTCTGTAAAAACATCATTCCGCATCTGATGGACCCAATTATGAATGAGAAGAACTTAACCCGAAATTACTTGTTATGTCTTCTAGAAGTCTTGCATACCTAACTTTCATCAATTTATTAGATAGGGTCAGAACTGGGGAAAATAAATGATTGTAAATTTCGTGTATTTGACAAGGTAGCTAATACTATAGTCATCCAACAAAATCATTCGCTTATTTAGGCAAGGTTGTGTGGGATAATGGAAAGATCTGACAGGTCATTGCATGGAACTATAAAGGAATGGCCAGAGCTCCACTGGTGAACGATCATTAGAAGCTTGATTACCATGAAGTGTTTGAGAGAGTTCAAGAATATGAGAGAATGAGATAAAAGATTCTATATTTCCTTTATTCATGGAATGTGAAAATAAAAAACTGACAAATAGAGGAATAATAACCTACCAACTAGAAGAATAAATGCTCCCAGAGTAAATGCGTTCATCTAACACAACCACTTACAAATTAATACATCAACTGCTAATATTTTGACAGAAGTCAACAACCACATTTTCAATGTAAACTAAATTGTGAGCCCATACTTTATACGGAATTTGAGGTGAGCCATAGTATTCATGGTTTTATAATAGTGTGGCTTTCTATAAATTTTTATATTGTATATAGATATTAGAGTTTTTTTTTTTGCCAGAATTATTATAATTAGATGCATATTATGCTATAGGGTGCTTCAGTTATAATTTTTGCCCCTGCCCCAATTTACTTGAGCAGTCATCGAGATCAAACCTTCCTTCACTCAATCTCATTCAAGGGAAACTTCTTGCAAACAACCAATCTCATGTCATAGAAAAATTAGCCAATGGCATTGTAGCCTAGTGGCATGGAAATTCTCCTGTAAGTGGGAAGTCATGGGTTCAATTCCATTTGTAACCCTAAGCCACTGGTGCATGTCCCTCTAATTCAAAAGGAGAAAAAGAAAAGAAAAGAAAATAAGCCTTTTTCCTTATTTATGTATATCTTCCTAAACATCAAACTTACATGAACAAATAAAGCATGTTTCATGGCTAATACATAAAATAAAATGCACCATGACATCATACCCAGAACAAGTATGGTAAGTTAATATTTGCTAGCTCCCCTGAAGCACGGTACAACTATCAAGGATGTTAATTTGAAAACATATAAAAACATATATCCGGATTACTTGAGCATAATTCTTGAGGATAAAAACTTACAGCGTTTGATGAGATGCTCCTGTGCTAAACTTTCCAGACGTTGCTTAAGGGCTTTGTTCTCCATACTCAGGATAAGATGCTGTTGATTAAGAAATTCAACCTCAGCTGACACTTCAGACCCTTCTGCCTATTGATTCAATCAGATTCAGAACATTCCCATGCAGAAGATACAGGACTTTGAATAAAACTCACTTCAGAATCATTCAGAATTTTGAATCTTCGAGAATTTACCTAGAATTTACCTGTAAAGCTTGTACGTTTCTTTCCAGCTCAGCTATGTATTGTAATTTACGGACCCGTGAACGTTGAGCAAATTGCCTGCACATAAGCATTCCAGATTTTATTTTTTATTTTTTTCACCTCATCATCATGAATTGATTCATAGTAGACACAAGTAAGCTGAAAATACAGTAAGGACAAACAGCCACCTGACAGGGATCAAGACACAGAACAACTGATAATGGCACAACACCCCCTCTAATCCCAAGAACAGCCTAAACTCTCTTTAAGCATCCATTGAGATTTAAATAATGCCAGAGTTCACTGTAATTCTTCAAATCAAACATAATAGGCATGCATTTTCTGCTACATGTAAATTAGTAGAACTTCTATATCACACTCGCATCCATTGAAATTTGTAATTTTTTCACAAGATAGGCCACGCATGATAATATAGCCCTACATCAAGCACTCTCTTTGGATATATTTTAAAAAGGGTTAAGGATAGCTCGAAACAATAAAAAAGGGGTGCTACAGGAAAGCATTCTGCATAGAACAGTTCGAAAGGAAACAGCACCAAGGAGCAGATCAAGCCATTCAACGGAACCTACAGCTTGAAAGCCTTATATTATTTATACAATTGAGCAAATAAGTGCAACAACCACAAATTCAGAAGGCACGCAAAATAAGTACATACTGTTTAGCTCGTTTTGTATCTGTTTCAGAAGCATGTGTTTTTGCATGCGAACCATCCTTTTTTTCAGAAATTACTTTTGTATAATGTGAGCTATATTCTGCGGAATCCAGTTTTTCATTAGCATTTAATGGAACCCCATCTGCTGCTTCACATGGCATGCTAGGTGATCCTGAACTCTGAAATGAACCATTATCCCTGCCAGAGGGAACACCAATTGGATGCGTGACAGCACTTAAAGAGTCCCATTCTCTATTGTTCTTTTTGGTTGACTTGAATTCTGCATACATCGGCAAATGTCGAGCATCTTTGCCATAATCAAAGTCCTGAGATGCCTGAGATGGGATACATTTTAAATTCTTATAATTGTACTCATCCTGATCTGTATAGCTAATGTTAGAAGAGACATTAACTGTGTCTACGTAAGCAAAAGAATCACTTGATGAACGCCGATGACCACCCTTACGGATAGGAGTATCTGGCTCATTAAGAAGATCATCAAGCCAAGAAGGTTGTTCCTCTATGACAAGGCTCTCAGACGAAGTACGTTGGTGGTGTGTGTTTCCCTCTCTTGGCTTCTGAACAACCCTGGAACCAGTTGCAGTACTTGGGGCATAATCAGCATATGCACCAGGTATGCTAGGAAATGGACTTTTAGGGGGAAGGAGAGCATGCTTTCCAGAATGCATAAAATTTGTCATGCCTGATGAAGCCTTTGAATTAGCCATAGAAGTAGAATAATACCTGTCAAATAAGTAACATGTGAATGCATTAGCTAATCTTAATATACCACTTCAAATTAGGATCTTCTGACTATATTATTTTACAAAAATCAATGGTTTAAAACACATGGTGATTCTGAGACCTGGGTTTTTATTTCTCCATGGCAACCTAATTAAAAGGTTCTACAATGGCATACATGTATGCCTCCCAAGAAAAAGAAAAAATAAGACAACATAAACGTGTTCATGGGCATCCACTAATATACATATATTGGAAAAAAATAATAATCAGGAAAAACCACATGAAATCAAGGAAGCGTTACATAAATAGCATCCATGAGCCTCAAGTCTTTATAAAAAATCTTAATAATAAATTACTTTTGAGAAATTTCCATTGAGATAATGCTACGAGCTACTTAGCGCATGCCTCTATAGAGCATATGCTTCACTCACACAAAAGTCAGCATGATCGTTACAACTTTACGGATCTCTTCTTTCAGATTTTCTAATCACGAAAATTCTAAAAACTTGTCTGGACATCTCATATAATCAAAGTGTCTAGATTAAAAGTCACTGCTATCATGTTGAACGCAATATTTTATCGGTGGCACATTTCACATGAAAATCCCAGGTCAGAACAGTAGTCCCTACTAAATCTTGAAAGGCGACTAACATATGAATTGTTCACTGCCAATGTAACAGAAGACTCAAATACGAATTAAAAAAAATCACTAGGCTTTCACGGAGAAACAAAATCAAAACTCTCCGCAACCATAAGTAGCCACAGAGAAGAAACTTACAACCCACAGTTCAGCTTCCAGGCCTAGAAAAAATTATAAGGGAGAAGTGAATTTGCCCTCAGATACCCAAAGAGTCTTTCCATTTTTCCCTCCAGGTCCCAGATCAGGAAAAATTAAAGATCAAAACTTCATTTCGCCGCCTTTACTAAGCCATCTATCTAGAGCATGAATTTGCACAACAGTCAACAGCATGCATTCAGAAGACGAGAAGAAATTCCGAAATATGGAAATGGATGTTTGCAGAGACGGGACGCAGCATTGTATGAGACTGAGGCATCCACGGACGAAAAATTTTCGCAAGTTCAACTAAGTGAGCATGAAAATCGGAAACTGACACTCCTACAACCAACCATCAGAAGGCAATTTCGTATTTGATAATCCAACAAAAGAAAGAGACCCACCTTTTGCTGCGAAAAAGGCTTCAGAACGAAGCAACCTTTCTCTCTCCTAGGGTTCACTTGCCCCCTTAGAAGTAGGTGTAGGCCAAGCTCTCTCTCTCCCCGCCCCGGTACTTGGTTCTCTTCTCTCTCTGCTCGTTGAAGCTGCCCGCTGAGGCTGAGGCTGGGTAGGAGACCCAAGATAAGTAATATTGCTTCTAAGTCCTCAAACTTTTTCTATTTTCACATTTGGCCACATTATCCTTCCAGTTATTACATCTCACCACAGAAAAGGTTCTGTGCCTTTTAAACTTATAATAATATTAATAAATAATAATGCTGATAAAAATAAATTTTAGAAAATTTTTTTATAATAAAATGTAAAGAAAATATCATTTTAAGAGCCATTTGATATTTATACAATCAACTAATTCAAATTTGAGATAAGCTAAGTATTAATAATAAATTATTTAAAAGTTTACTAAATCTACCATGATATTTTTTTTCTTATATTTTAATATTTTCATTATTTTATTATGTACAAAAGATAAAATAAATGCAGCTTTTTTAGAATACGTTATTAAAAATGAAATCATGAATTTAAAATTAGGAATTAAAAACTGTAAATTTTGACCAACTAAATTAAATTACAAAATTCAATTTTTATCTGGAAAAAAAATCACTGACGGTTAGGTTCTCAATAAATGACTAAGAGGTATCTTACCATTTAAGTTATTATTTATAAATCATTTTCAACATGTTTTACACTATCATTAAAAACATTTAATTGTGTTAACTCTTTTAGTATTTAAGACTTTTCAACTATATCCCTATTTAATGTACATTACAATTCATCACAATCAAATTAACATGATAATAAATAAATGGTAAAAGTAAACATTCATATAAAAAATTTAATGACGTGACTTACATATAGGATTAAAAAATTCGTTCTATCACTCTGCCTTATAAATAGAACTAAATGAGTATCTTACAATTGTTCAATTCTTGATTTTGATAAATGTATGTATACTTATATAAAAATTAATCAAACAATTACAATGCCTTGGTTTGAAATAAACTTTGTGTGTGTATTGGTATATTGGTTTTATTTTTGTATATTTAAACTGAATTAATTTTTTTGTCAAAAAGATCACCTCCTTTTCATACAAAAATATACTAGTAAAATTCATATTCCGAATTGAGCAATTGTCAGACCATTCGAGTGGCAAGTTCTCCCAACATGTTTTAATGTTGTTGCATTCATGACTCAAACCTGAAACCCTGTATATTTTTCTCTATTTTCAAAAGGATTTTGCAATTTTTATTATTAAAGATGATGGGATTTTTCCCAGTTATATATTTTTTAAAAATTCAAATGAGGTGTGTGAGTTGTTTGGCTAACAAATTACATAAAATAAGTGAAAAAAGGTAGGGACATATAAAAATAGAGAAAGGGACAAATAGTTGCCATTGGCTTGAGGGCAGGGCATATCCCAATTGCATACCCTATTATTGGTCTCATGTTTTGTGCTGTTTTTGGTGCTTTTTCAGATTTGATTAATACAGTTTAGATTTTGTCATATTTTTTAAATTTTAAAATAACATAATGCAAAATAAAAATAATATTTTGTAGGTTAACTTTTAAAAGCTGCATTGTCTATCAATAGTTGATTTAGATTGAACTGTAGTCCAAATGTTGTTATTTTTCCAAATATTTCCATAACAATATAGATTTTTTTTATAAAAAGTTCTCATGCCACCTGGTCGTTGAGGTGCCACCTGGTCGTTGAGGCTCATCAGATCAAAGCATATCTTTAAACTCTAAAGGCTCTTACAAAAAAATTATATTAATATCTCGTTCATTAACAAGGTTTTCGTATCAAGAATAAGATTTAAACTTATGATGTTATAAATTAATAACTAGAAATCAATTTCTTACCAATAGAATGAATTTTTGTTGGGATGGTTTGTACAGGACTATTTTTCAATGAGTCACAATATTTGAATTTGATAGAAGTAAATAATTTGAGTCAAAATAAACATCCCAAAGCAATATGATCTTTTGAAGAAAGTCTTCTATATTTTTAAAATATACACTTTATTCCATTTTTTTTGGTCAATACTCTGTTAAATATTCCAAAATATTTAATTTCACCGAATAAATTTGAAATTTATTCACTTTTTAAATATTAATTATGCTAATGTATATATTTTTGTATAAATATTAATTTATGAAATGTTAGAACCATTTATACATGAATTTAAAATTAAATAGAAATTATCCAAATAAGATAACAATAGTGTATCAACTGAGTATCTCTCAACATGTGCCAGGAAGAAGAGGAGATGGAGGAATGAACAAAGGGAGGAATAGGACAAAAGGGAATATATCATGTTTTATTTTGGGAGGGGCAAAAGGGGGATTTCACATGGAAAAGGGTTAGTATTGCTTAGCTGGACTAAAATAAATAAATAAAAATGGGTAAGCAAGTGGTTGAAGTTGAGGGCATTCCAATAACAACTCAAAATGCCAAATCTCTTAGCTGGTGAAAACTCCATAGAGAACCACTTTCCTCACACTCACTCATTAATACTAATATTAATATTATTGTTATTGGAAGAATTATCCAGATGTTCCAAGTAAGGGAATGTGTTACAAAATGGTCCTATGAGGTTATTAATGAAAAGTCGAGAAGCACAATTTACAAGTGAAACAACTACCATTTACAACCTCTTTGGACCATTTTGTAACACATTCCCTTATTTAGGACCTCTGGGTAATTCTCCCGTTGTTGTTGTATATCTCTTCTCTTGTTCATTGCTCTCAACCAAAAAATCTACAATGCATGTTTTATCTCCTCCGGTATTGTTTATTGGGTAAAGAAAATGTTTTATTTGATCTTGTTTATCGGTCACATCATCAAATTTTTTATGTGAATGTATAGGTTTATACTTAATTTATTACACGTTAACTTTACTTTCTTGTGTTATAATGGATATTAAAAATACATGAAGTTCAAAAGTTGTTGAATTTTAAATTTTTAATACCTTGGTGTATGATGATGATTAAAGTTTTTGTTATTTGTGTAAATTATTAAAAATGATTTATAAATAGAATCAAATAAAACTTTTTTATTATTTAAATTATTGACATATCTTAAATTAGAAAAATTAACTTTGACTTGTTTTAATTTAGCTCACTTGTGTGAATGTCAAATGGGTAATATCAGTATTGAAAGATAAAATTGAAAAATGTGATACTCCTATTTCTTTTCATAAGTTATTGAAACTTTTTATTAGACCCGTTTGAAAATGCGATAGAAAAGTGTTTTTACGTAAATCAATGTAAATATATGGAGGAGATTATCTCGTTTTGTGAAAAAACACTGTTAAACGGGCTTTTGACTTTTCCAAACAACATGCCAAACAAGCCCAACTATAGTGCGTGTTTAGGAATCCATTTGTAGAACGATTTTACCGATTTCAATATAAGTATGTGAGAGAAGTTTGGTCTCAACTTATGTACAATGTGATTGGGAATCACTACCCAAACCTTCTTCAGCTCTTCTTCTTTAAGTTTTTATTTTCTGAAAAAAAAAATCTCTCAAACGTATAGAGATTACTGCTTCCCCCAAATTTTGAAAGAGGCCATCAATTAATCCCAACTTTCAAAAATTGGCTTGATGAAAGCACTGAACAAACAGCTAAGAGACAACGTGCAAATTAATTAATGGATCATCGCTCCCTAATATGTAATTATTTTTGTGTGATAGAATAATATTAAAGAAACAAACAAATATATATATATA
>JANTPZ010090864.1:0-15635 GCA_025593235.1 Vachellia pachyceras | reverse complement strand
TTTTTGAATGAGGATTCTAGATTTTTTGTTAGTTTTTGAAAATTCAGGCATTTGCTTCAAAAGGTGCTTTACCGTTTCTTTCCTTCTTTGGATGGGAAGTACAAAAACTTTTGACCGTCTGAGAATTGCGATTAAACTTCCTTTCTTACTCATTTTTGAATGAGGATTCTAGATGTTCGGTTAGTTTTTGTAAATTCATCCATTTGCTTAAAAAAGGCGCTCGTCCGTTTCTGACCTTCTTCGGATGGGAAGTACGAAAATTTTTTAACTGTCTCAGAATTGGGTGGAAACTTGCTCTCTTACTCATTTTTGAATGAGGATTCTAGATGTTTAGTTAGTTTTTGAAAATTCATGCATTTGCTTCAAAAACTGCACGCATCCGTTTCTGGCCTTCTTTGGTCTGAAAGTAGGAAAAGTTTTGACTGTCTCGGAATTGCGTGGAAACTTCCTCTCTTACTCATTTTTCAATCAGGATTCTAGGTGTCTGGTTAGTTTTTGATGATTCATCCATTTGCTTCAAAAACGCGCCCGTCCATTTCTGTCCTTCTTTGATCGGAAAGTACGAAAATTTTTTAGTGTCTCGAATTTGCGTGGAAACTTCCTCTCTTGCGTACCTATATGAATGATGAGTCTAGATGTTTGGTTAGTTTTTGAAAATTCATCCATTTGCTTCAAAAACGGCGCTCATCCGTTTCTGCACTTCTATTGTCGGAAAGTACGAAAATTTTTCACTCTCTTCGAATTGCGAGAAAACTTCCTCTCTTACTCATTTTTGAATGAGGATTCTAGATATTCGGTTAGTTTTTAAAAATTCATCCATTTGGTTCAAAAACGGCGCTCGTCCGTTTCTGGCCTTCTTTGGCCTGAAAGTACGAAAAGTTTTGACTGTCTCGGAATTGCGTGAAAACTTGCTCCCTTACTCATTTTTGAATGAGGATTCTAGATTTTTTGTTAGTTTTTGAAAATTCAGGCATTTACTTCAAAAACTGCACTCGTCCGTTTCTGTCCTTCTTTGGTCGGCAAGTACATAAAGTTTTGACTATCTCGGAATTGCGTGGAAACTTCCTCTCCTACTCATTTTTGAATCAGGATTCTAGAGGTTCGGTTAGTTATTGAAAATTTATCCATTTGCTTCAAAAAGGTCCTCGACCGTTTATATCCTTCTTTGAATGGGAAGTACGAAAACTTTTGACTGTCTCAGAATTGCGATGAAACATCCTGTCTTACTCATTTTTGAATGATGATTCTAGATGTTCGGTTAGTTTTTGTAAATTCATCCATTTGCTTAAAAAATGGCGCTCGTCCGTTTCCGGCCTTCTTTGGATGGGAAGTATGAAAATTTTTTGACTGTCTCGGAATTGGGTGGAAACTTCCTCTCTAACTCATTTTTGAATGAGGATTCTATATTTTTGGTCAGTTTTTGAAAATTCATCCATTTGCTTCAAAAATGGCGCTTGACCGTTTCTGTCCTTCTTTAGTCGAAAAGTACGAAGACTTTTGGACTCCTCGGAATTGGATCAAAACTTCCTCGTTTACTCATTTTTGAATGAGGATTCTAGATGTTTTTTTAGTTTTTGAAAATTCATCCATTTACTTCAAAAACGACGCTTGACCGTTTTTGTCCTTTTTTGGATGGGAAGTACGAAAACTATTGACTGTCTCGGAATTGCGATGAAACTTCCTCTCTTTCTCATTTTTGAATGAGGATTCTAGATGTTTGGTTATTTTTTTTAAATTCATCCATTTGCTTCAAAAACGGCGATCAACCGTTTCTGTCCTTTTTTGCATGGGAAGTTCGAAAACTTTTGAGGAATCTAGGGTTTGGTTAGTTTTTGAAAATTCATCCATTTACTTCAAAAACGGCTCTTTTCCGTTTCTGTCCTTCTTTGGCTGGGAAGGACGAAAATTTTATGACTGTCTTGGAATTGCGAATAACTTCCTCTCTTACTCATTTATGAATGAGGATTCTAGATGTTTGGTTAGTTTGTGAAAGTTCATCCATTTGCTTCAAAAACGGCGCTCGACTGTTTCTGTCCTTCTTCGGATGGGAAGTTCGAAAACTTTTGACTGTCTCAAAATTGCGAGGAAACTTCCTTTCTTACTCTTTTTTAAAGGGGATTCAAGATGTTTGGTTTGTTTTTTAAATAAAATTCACCCATTTGCTTCAAAAACGGCGCTCGACCGTTTCTGTCCTTCTTTGGATGGGAAGTTCGAAAACTTTTGACTGTCTCAGAATTGCGAGGAAACTTCCTCTCTTACTCATTTTTGAATGAGGATTCTAGATGTTTGGTTAGTTTTTGAAACTTCTTCGATTTGCTTCAAAAAGGCGCCCGACCGTTTCTGTCCTTCTTTAGATGGGAAGTACTAAAACTTTTGACTTTCCTGGAATTGTGAGGAAACTTCCTGTCTTACTCATTTTTGAATGAGGATTCTAGATGTTTTGTTAGTCTTTGAAAATTCATCCGTCTGCTTTGAAAATGGCGCCCGACCGTTTCTTTCCTTCTTTGGTCGGAAAGTACGAAAACTTTTGATTGTCTTATAATTGCGAGGAAACTTCCTCTCTTGCTCATTTTTAATGAGGATTCAAGAAGTTTGGTTAGTTTTGAAAAATTCATCCGTTTGCTTCGAAAACGGCGCCCGACTGTTTCTTTCCTTCTTTGGTCAAAAAGTACGAAAACTTTTGATTGTCTCATAATTGCGAGGAAACTTCCTCTCTTACTCATTTTTAATGAGGATTCTAGAAGTTTGGTTAGTTTTGGAAAATTCAGCCATTTTCTTCAAAAACGGCGCTCATCCGTTTCTCGCATTCTTTGGATGGGAAGTACGAAAATTTTTTGACTTTCTCAGAATTGTGAGGAAACTTCCTGTCTTACTCATTTTTGAATGAGGATTCTAGATGTTTTGTTAGTCTTTGAAAATTCATCCGTCTGCTTCGAAAACAGCGCCCGACCGTTTCTTTCCTTCTTTGGTCGGAAAGTACGAAAACTTTTGATTGTCTCATAATTGCGAGGAAACTTCCTCTCTTACTCATTTTTAATGAGGATTCTAGAAGTTTGGTTAGTTTTGGAAAATTCAGCCATTTTCTTCAAAAATGGCGCTTGACCGTTTCTGTCCTTCTTTAGTCGGAAAGTATGAAAACTTTTGATTCTCTCGGAATTGGATCGAAACTTCCTCGCTTACTCATTTTTGAATGAGGATTCTAGATTTTTTTTAGTTTTTGAAAATTCATCAATTTGCTTCGAAAACGGCGCCCGACCGTTTCTTTCCTTCTTTGGTCGGAAAGTACGAAAACTTTTGATTGTCTCATAATTGCGAGGAAACTTCCTCTCTTACTCATTTTTAATGAGGATTCTAGAAGTTTGGTTAGTTTTGGAAAATTCAGCCATTTTCTTTAAAAATGGCGCTTGACCGTTTCTGTCCTTCTTTGGTCGGAAAGTATGAAAACTTTTGATTATCTCGGAATTGGATCGAAACTTCCTCGCTTACTCATTTTTGAATGAGGATTCTAGATTTTTTTTTTAGTTTTTGAAAATTCATCAATTTTTCTTCAAAAATAGCGCTCGACCGTTTCTGTCCTTCTTTGGTCGGAAAGTATGAAAACTTTTGATTCTCTCGGAATTGGATCGAAACTTCCTCACTTACTCATTTTTGAATGAGGTATCTAGATTTTTTTTTAGTTTTTGAAAATTCATCCATTTGCTAAAAAAACGGCGCTCGACCGTTTCTATCCTTCTTTGGATGGGAAGTACGAAAACTGTTGACTGTCTCGGAATTGCAATGAAACTTCCTCTCTTTCTCATTTTTGAATGAGCATTGTAGATGTTTGGTTAGTTTTTGAAAATTCATCCATTTGCTTCAAAAACAGCGCTCGACCGTTTCTGTCCTTCTTAGGTCGGGGAAGTACGAAAACTTTTCACTTTCTTGGACTTGCATTGAAACTTCCTCTCTTACTCATTTTTGAATGAGGATTCTAGATGTTTGGTTAGTTTTTGATAATTCATCCATTTGCTTGAAAAATAGCGCTCGACCGTTTCTGTCCTTCTTAGGTCGGGAAGTACGAAAACTTTGGACTTTCTTGGACTTTCGTCGAAACTTCCTCACTTACTCATTTTTGAATGAGGATTCTAGATATTTGGTTAGTTTTTGAAAATTCATCAATTTGCTTCAATAACGGCGATCGACCGTTCCTGTCCTTCTTTGGTCGGAATGTACGAAAACTTTTGACTGTCTCGGAATTGTGAGTAAACTTCCTCTCTTACTCATTTTTAAATGAGGATTCCAAATGTTTGGTTAGTTTTTGAAAAACGGTGCTCGACCGTTTCTGTCCTTCTTTGGCTGGGAAGTTTGACTGTCTCAGAATTGCAATGAAACTTCCTCTCTTACTCATTTTTGAATGAGAATTCTAGAAGTTTGGTTAGTTTTTGAAAATTCATCCATTTGCGTCAAAAATGACGCTCGACCGTTTCTGTTCTTCTTTGGTCGGAAAGTACGAAATCTTTTGACTATCTCAGAATTGGATCGAAACTTCCTCGGTTACTCATTTTTGAATGAGGATTATAGATGTTTGGTTAGTTTTTGAAAATTCATCCATTTGCCTCAAAAACGGCGCTCGTCCGTTTCTGGCCTTCTTTGTTGGGAAAGTACGAAAACTTTTGACTCTCTCAGAATTGCATCGAAACTTCCTCGCTTACTCATTTTTGAATGGGGATTCTAGATGTTTGGTTAGTTTTTGAAAATTCATCAATTTTTCTTCAAAAACGGCGATCGACCCTTTTTGTCCTTCTTTTGTCGAAAAGTACAAAAACTTTTGACTGTCTCGGAATTGCATCGAAAGTTCCTCGCTTACTCATTTTTTGAATGAAGATTCTAGATGTTTTGTTAGTTTTTAAAAATTCATCCATTCGTGTCAAAAACGGAGCTCGATCGTCCCTCTCATTCTTTGGTTGAAAGTACAAAAACTTTTGACTATCTCGGAATTGCATCAAAACATCCTTGCTTACTTATTTTTGAACGAGGATTCTAGATGTTTTTTTAGTTTTTGAAAATTCATCCATTTGCCTCAAAAACGGCGCTCGTCCATTTCTGGCCTTCTTTAATAGGAAAGTACGAAAACTTTTGACTCTCTCGGAATTGCATCGAAACTTCCTTGCTTACTCATTTTTGAATGAGGATTCTAGATGTTTGGTTAGTTTTAAAAAATTCATCCATTTCCTTCAAAAACGGCGCTCGACCATTTCTGTCCTGCTTTTGATGGGAAGTACGAAAACTGTTGACCGTCTCGGAATTGCGATGAAACTTCCTCTCTTACTGATTTTTGAATGCGGATTCTTCATATGTAGAATCCGCATTCAAAAATGAGCAAGAGAGGAAGTTTCCACGCAATGCCGAGACGGTGAAAAGTTTTCGTACTTTTCGACCAAAGAAGGCCAGAAAAGAACCGGCATCGTTTTTGGAGCAGATGGATGAATTTTCAAAAACTAATCAAATATCTAGAATCCGCATTTAAAAATGAGCAAGGGAGGAAGTTTCCATGCAATTCTGAGAAAGTGAAAAATTTTCGGACTATCCGACTAAAGAAGGCCAGAAACGAAAGGGCGCCGTTTTTAAAGCAGATGGATGTAGTTTGAAAAACTAACTAAATATCTAGAATTTGCATTTAAAAATGAGCATGAGAGGAAGTTTCCAAGCAATTCCGAGAAAGTGAAACATTTTCGTACTTTCCGACCAATAAATGCCAGAAACGAACGGGTGCTGTTCTTAAAGCAGATGACTAATTTTGAAAAATAACCAAATATGTAGAAGCCGCATTCAAAAATGAGCAAGAAAAGAAGTTTCCATGCAATTCCGAGCAAGTGAAAACTTTTCGTACTTTCTGACCAAAGAAGCCCATAAACGAACGAGCGCCGTTTTTGGAGCAGATGGATGAACTTTGAAAAACTAACCAAATATTGAGAATCCCCATTCAAACATGAGCAAGAGAGGAAGTTTTCACGCAATTCTGAGACAATAAAAAACTTTCGAAATTTCTGACCAAAGAAGCCCAGAATGAATGGGCGCCGTTTTTGGAGCAGATGGGTGAATTTTCAAAAACTAAGCAAATATTTAGAATCCGCATTCAAACATGAGCAAGAGAGGAAGTTTCCACGCCATTCCGAGAAAGTGAAAACTTTTCGTACTTTCGGACCAAAGAAGGCAAAAAACAAACGGGCCATTTTTGGAGCAGATGGATGAATTTTAAAAAATAAACCAAATATCTAGAATCAGCATTCAAAAATGAGCAAGAGAGGAAGTTTCCACGCAATTCTGAGACAGTGAAAAATTTTCGTACTTTCCGACCAAAGAAGGCCAGAAACGAAAGGGCGCCTTTTTGGAGAAGATGGATGAATATTCAAAAACTAACCAAATATCTAGAATCCCCATTCAAAAATGAGCAAGAGAGGAAGTTCCCACGCAATTTCGAGACAGTGAAAAATTTTTGTACCTTCCGACCAAAAAATGCCAGAAACGCACATGCACCGTTTTGGAGAAGATTGATGCATTTTCAAAATCTAACCAAATATCTAGAATCTGCATTCAAAAATGAGCAAGTAGGAAGTTTCCACACAATTTCGAGAAGTGAAAAATTTTTGTACTTTCATAATAAAGAATGCCTGAAACGCACATGCGCCGTTTTTGAAGCAGATGGATGAATTTTCAAAAACTAACCAAATATGTAGAATCCGCAGTCAAAAATGAGCAAGAGAGGAAGTTTCCATGCAATCCCGAGACAATGAAAAGTTTTCGTACTTTACGACCAAAGAAGGCCAGAAATGAACCGGCGTCATTTTTGGAGCAGATGGATGAATTTTCAAAAACTAATCAAATATCTAGAATCCGCATTTAAAAATGAGCAAGGGAGGAATTTTCCATGCAATTCTGAGAAAGTGAAAAATTTTCGTACTTTCCGACCAAAGAAAGCCAGAAACGCACATGCGCCGTTATTGATGCAGATTGATGCATTTTCAAAAACTAACCAAATATCTAGAATTTGCATTTAAAAATGAGCATGAGAGGAAGTTTCCAAGCAATTCCGAGAAAGTGAAACATTTTCGTACTTTCCGACCAATGAATGCCAGAAACGAACGGGTGCCGTTCTTAAAGCAGATGACTAATTTTGAAAAATAACCAAATATCTAAAATCCGCATTCAAAAATGAGCAAGAGAGGAAGTTTCCATGCAATTCTGAGAAAGTGAAAAATTTTCGTACTTTCCGACTAAAGAAAGCCAGAAACGCACATGCACCGTTATTGATGCATTTTCAAAAACTAACCAAATATCTAGAATCAGCATTAAAAAATGAGCAAGAGAGGAAGTTCCCACGTAATTCCGAGGAAGTGAAAAATTTTCGTACTTTCCTACCTAAAAGGCTAGAAACGTACAGGCGCCGTTTTTGGAGCATATGGATGAATTTTTAAAAACTAACAAAATATCTAGAATCAGTATTCAAAAGTGAGCAAGAGAGGAAGTTTCCACATAGTTCCGAGAAAGTGAATAATTTTCTTACTTTCCGACCAAAGAAGACCAGAAACGAACGGGCGCCTTTTTTTAAGCAGTTGGATGAATTTTAAAAAACTAACCAAATATCTAGAATCCGTATTCAAAAATGAGCAAGACAGGAAGTTTCCACGTAGTTCCGAGAAAGTGAAAAATTTTCATACATTCCGACCAAAGAAGGCCAGAAACGAACGGGTGTCATTTTTTGGAGCAGATGGATGAATTTTGATAAACTAACTACATATCTAGAATCCGCATTCAAAAAAAGCCAGAGAGGAACTTTCCACGCAATTCCGAGAAAGTGAAAAATGTTCATACTTTCCGACCAAAGAAGGCCAGAATCGAACGGGTGCCTTTTTGGAGCGGATGGATGAATTTTCAAAAACTAACCGAATATCTAGAATCAGCATTTCAAAAATGAGAAAAAAGAGGAAGTTTCCACGCAATTCCGAGAAAGTGAAAAATTTCGTAGTTTCCACCCCAAGAAGGCCAGAAACAAACAGCTGCCGTTTTTGGAGCAGATGGATGAATTTTCAAAAACTAACCCAAAATCTACAATCAGCATTCAAAAATGAGCAAGAAAGGTATTTCCACGCAATTCTGAAAAAGTGAAAAATTTTCGTACTTTCCGACAAAAGAAGGCCAAAAATGAACGGGCACCTTTTTGGAGGGGATGGATGAATTTTCAAAAACTAACCAAAAATCTAGAATCAGCGTTAAAAAATGAGCAAGGGAGGAAGTTTCCAAGCAAATCCGAGGCAGTGAAATTTTTTTCGTATTTTCCGACCAAGGAAGGCCAGAAACGACGGGCACCATTTTTGGAGCAGATGGATGAATTTTGAAAAACTAACCACATATCAAGAATCCGCATTCAAAAAAAGCCAGAGAGGAAGTTTCCACGCAAATCCGAGGCAGTGAAATTTTTTTTGTATTTTCGACCAAGGAAGGCCAGAAACTAATGGTCGCCGTTTTTGGAGGGGATGGATGAATTTTGAATAACTAACCAAATATCTAGAATTCGCAATCAAAAATGATAAAGAGAGGAAGTTTCCAAGATGTTCTGATGAAGTGAAAAATTTTTGCACTTTCCGACCAAAGAAGGGCAGAAACGAATGGGCGCCTTTTTTGAGCAGATGAATGGATTTTAAAATTCTAACCAAATATCTAGAATCCGTATTCAAAAATGAGCAAGAGAGGAAGTTTCCACGCAATTTTGAGAAAGGGAAAAATTTTCGTCCTTTCCGACCAAAGATGCCAGAAACGAAAGGCATTTTTAGAGCCGATGGATGAATTTTCAAAAACTAACCAAATATCTAGAATCCGCATTCAAAAATGAGCAAGGGAGGAAGTTTCCACGCAATTTCGGGAAAGTGAAAGATTTTTGTACTTCCTGAACAAAGAGCCCAGAAACGAACGGGCGCCGTTTTTGGAACAGATGGATGAATTTTCATAAACTAACCAAAAATCTAGAATCAGAATTCAAAAAAGAGCACAAGAGGAAGTTTCCACGCAATTCCGAGGCAGAGAAAAATTTTCGTACTTTCTGACCAAAGAATGCCAGAAGCGAGCGGGCTCCAATTTTGGAGCGGATGGATGAATTTTCAAAAGCTAACCAAATATCTAGACTCCGCATTCAAGAAAGAGCAAGAGAGGAAGTTTCCGCGCAATTCCGAGGAAGTGAAAAATTTTCGTACTTGCCAACCAAAGAAGGCCAGAAACGAACGGGCGCCTTTTTAAACCAGATAGATGAATTTTCAACAACTAATCAAAATAACTAGATTCCGCTTTCAAAAATGACCAAGAGAGGAAGTTTCCACACAATTCCGAGAAAGTGAAAAATTTTTGTACTTTCCGGCCAAAGAATGCCAGAAACGAACGGGGGCCGTTTTTGGAGCGGATGAATGAAATTTCAAAAACTAACATAACATCTAGAATCCGCATTCAAAAATGTGCAAGAGAGGAAGTTTGCATGCAATTCCGAGACAGTGAAAAATTTCGTACTTTCTGACCTAATAAAGCCAGAAACGAACGGGCACACTTTTTGGAGGAGATGGATGAATTTCAAAAAACTAACCAAATATCTTGAATCAACATTAAAAAATGAGCAAGAGAGGAAGTTTTCACGCAATTCCGAGACCTTGAAAAATTTTCGTACTTTCTAACCAAAGAAGGCCAGAAAAGAACGGGCGCCTTTTTACAGCATATGGATGAATTTTCAAAAATGAAATACATATCTGGAATCAGCATCAAAAAAAGAGCAAGAGAGGAAGTTTCCCTGGAATTCTGAGACTGAAAAATTTTCATACTTTCCGACCAACGAAGGAAAAAAATAGGTGCCGTTTTTTGAGGAGATGGATGAGTTTTCAAAAACTAAGCAAACATCTAGAATCAGCATTCAAAAAAGAGCACGAGCGGAAGTTTTCACGCAATTCTGAGACAATGAAAAACTTTCGTATTTTCCGACCAAAGAAGGCCAGAAAAGAACGGGCGCCATTTTTTGAGAAGATGGATGAATTTTCAAAAGCTAACCAAATAACTAGAATCTGCATTCAAAAATGAGCAAGAGACGAAGTTTCCACGCAATTCAAAGATAGTGAAAAACATTCGTACTTTCCTACCAAAGAAGGCCAGAAACGAGCTGGCCCCATTTTTTGTTGGAGATGGATATATTTTCAAAAACTAACCAAAAATCTATAATCAGCATTCAAAAATGAGCAATAGAGAAAGTTTCCACGCAATTCAGAGAAAGTGAAAAATTTTTATACTTTCCGACCAAAGAAGTATTGAAACGAACGGGCGCCATTTTTGTAGCAGATAGATGAATTTTCAAAAGCTAACCCAAAACCTAGAATCAACATTCAAAAATGAGCAATAGAGTAAGTTTCCTCGCAATTCGAGAAAGTGAAAAATTTTTGTAATTTCCGACCAAAGAAGGCGAGAAACGAACGGGCGGCTTTTTGGAGCCGATGGATGAATTTTCAAAAACTAATCCAATATCTAGAATCCGCATTCAATATGAGCAAGAGAGGAAGTTTCTACTCAATTCTGAGAAAGTGAAAAATTTTCGTACTTTCCGACCAAAGAAGGCCAGAAAAGAATGGGTGGCTTTTTGGAGCGGATGGATGAATTTGCAAAAACTAACTGAATATCTAAAATCCGCATTCAAAATGAGCAGGAGAGGAAGTTTCTACGCAATTCTGAGATAGTGAAAAATTTTCATACTTTCCGACCAAAGAAGGCCAGAAAGGAACGAGCGTCATTTTTAGAGCAGATGGATGAATTTTAAAAAACTATCCAAATATCTAAAATCAGCATTCAAAAATGAGCCGGAGAGGAAGTTTCCACGCAATTCCGAGACAGTGAAAAACTTTCTTTCTTTCCGACCAAAGAAGGCAAGAAACGAACAGGCGCCCTTTTTGTAGCAAATAGATAATTTTCAAAAACTAAACAAATATCTAGAATCAACATTTAAAAATGAGCAAGGGAGGAAGTTTCCACGCAATTCTGAAACAGTGAAAAATTTTCGTCCATTCCGACAAAAGAAGGCCAGAAAGGAATGGGCGCCTTTTTTGAGAGGATGGATGAATTTTCAAAAACTAACCAAATATCTAGAATCCGCATTCCAAAATGAGCAAGAGAGGAAGTTTCCACCCAATTCCGAGACAGTGAAAAACTTTTGTACTTTCTGACCAAAGAAGGCTTGAAACAAACGGGCACCTTTTTTGGAGCGGATGGATGAATTTTTAAAAATTAACCAAATATTTAGAATTCGCATTCAAAAATGAGCAAGAGAGGAAGTTTCCACGCAATTCTGAGACAGTGAAAAATTTTCGTACTTTCCGACCAAAGAAGGTGAGAAAGGAATGGACACCGCTTTTGGAGCGGATGGATGAATTTTCAAAAACTAACCAAATATCTAGAATTCGCATTCAAAAATGAGGAAGAGTGGAAGTTTCTAGGCAATTCTGGGAAGTGAAAAATTTTCGTACTTTCCAACCAATGAAGGGGAGAAAGGAACGGGCGCCTTTTTGTATCAGATAGATGAATTTTCAAAAACTAACCAAATACCTAGAATCCGCATTCAAAAATGAGAAGAGAGGAAGTTTCCACGCAATTTTGAGACAGTGACAATTTTTGTACTTTACGACCAAAGAAGGCCAGAATCGATTGGGCGCCGTTTTTTGAGCAGATGGATGAATTTTTGAAAACTAACTAAATTTACAGAATCCGCATTCAAAAATGAGCAAGGAAGGAAGTTTCCACTCAATTTCTAGAAAGTTAAACATTTTCGTACTTTCCGACCAAAGAATGCCAGAAACGAACGGCCGCTGTTTTTGTAGCTGATGGATGAATTGCCAAAGACTAACCAAGAATCTAGAATCCACATTCCAAAATGAGCAAGAGAGGAAGTTTACACGCAATTCTGAGACAGTGAAAAGTTTTCGTACCTTCCGACCAAAGAAGGCCAGAAAGGAACGGGCGCCGTTTTGGAGCAGATGGATGAATTTTCAAAAACTAACCAAATATCTAGAATCTGCATTCAAAATGAGCAAGAGACGAAGTTTCCAAGCAATTCCGGGACAATAAAAAACTTTCGTACTTTTCGACCAAAGAAGTATTGAAACGAACGGGCGCCTTTTTTGGAGCATATGGA
This sequence comes from Vachellia pachyceras, assembly GCA_025593235.1. Taxonomy (NCBI): domain Eukaryota; kingdom Viridiplantae; phylum Streptophyta; class Magnoliopsida; order Fabales; family Fabaceae; genus Vachellia; species Vachellia pachyceras. Next base: position 3,448 of record JANTPZ010090864.1, on the reverse strand, counting down.
TGAATTTTCAAAAACTAACCAAAAACCTAGAATCAACATTAAAAAATGAGCAATAGAGTAAGTTTCCTCGCAATTCCGAGAAAGTGAAAAATTTTCGTAATTTCCGACCAAAGAAGGAGAGAAACGAATAGGCACCTTTTTGCAGTCGATGGATGAATTTCCAAAAACTAACACAATGTCTAGAACCCGCATTCAATAATGAGCAAGAGAGGAAGTTTCCACTCAATTCGGAGAAAGTGAAAAATTTTCGTACTTTCTGACCAAAGAAGGACAGAAACGAACGGGTCCTTTTTAGAGCGGATGGATGAATTTTCAGAAACTAACGAAATATCTAAAATCCGCATTCAAAAATGAGCAAGAGAGGAAGTTTCCACGCAATTCGAATACAATGAAAAATTTTCGTACTTTTCGACCAAAGAAGGCCAAAAAGGAATGGGCAGCGTTTTTAGAGCAGATGGATGAATTTTCAAAAATAACCAAATATCTAAAATCCACATTCAAAAATGACCAGGAGAGGAAGTTTCCACACAATTCGGAGACAGTGAAAAACTTTCTTTCTTTCCGACTAAGAAGGCCAGAAACGAACGGGCGCCCTTTTTGGAGCAGATGGATGAATTTTCAAAAACTAAACAAATATCTAGAATCAGCATTCAAAAATAAGCAAGAGATTTTTGATACCTTGTTTTGATGATAACAAAAACTGTGTTAAAAGATTGCAAAATGATTTGGGAATCAAAAAGGTTTAAGTATTGAATCAGTACTTCTTGATTATACTCGAGTGTTTTGTTAAAGTGTTGACAGTACTCGAGCAGTGGAATCCAATACTCGAGTGCTGCATGTTTTGAACTTAAGAAATTTGAGCACTTCCAGCTAACACTTCAAGTATTGACATGAAGTATTGTCAATACTCAAGTGTTGGAATATGGCACTCGAGCACTGAGCTTTAAAAATTAGTTTTTAGACTATACTCTGAGTGTACACTACAAGTATTGGCTGACAGCAAAGCCAATGCTTGAGCACTAGGTTTCCAGTACTCAAGCATTGATGTTTTAGAAAAAACTTCAAGTATTGGCTGAAAGTATTGCCAATACTCGAGTCCTGAATTTCAGCACTCGAGTGTTGACCATTTTTCTCAACACTGTCAGGTAACACTTCCAGCATTGGCTGACAGCACAGCCAACACTCGAGCACTCTTTTTACAACACTCGAGTGTTGATACTTTTGACAATGCTGTCAAGTAACACTCCAAGTGAAAGCCTCCGGCAGAGACAACACTCGAGCACAGATTTTCAGCACTCGAGTGTTGTGACCTCTCACTCAACACTGGAAGCCAACACTGCAAGTATTGATAGCAGCACTGCTAACACTCGAGTACCAGCTTTCTAAAAGTATTGAGCTGTAAACTTTCACTGTTCATCAATACTCTATCTCAACACTTCCAGTATTCACTTCCAGCATTGCTAGCACTCGAGTGTCACTTTCTCATCACTCGAGTATTATGATTCATCAAAATTATTTTTCATCACTTGCACTGAATACTCGAGTATTCCTAGAAAGTGTTAATTAACACTCAAGCACTGAGATTCATCAATCGAGTATTTGACTCTTTTCAGAACACTTTCACACAACACTCGAGTATTGCATTAAAGCATTGAACTTTTCTTTGAAATATTTTGAGCAAACACTCGAGCATAAAAACCTTACACTCGAGCACTGTTTCTCTCTCTCTGACAGCTTTGAATCTGACACACCTTAACTACGCTTTACACCTACTTTCCTTATTTGTGTAACGACATTTTTGAATTCTAACTGCTCCCATAAATGCAACAGCTTGAAACATTAAATAAGGAAGGAAGCACATGCATGGTCCAAGACTCGGAGATCTTAACTTTCTTCTGCAACCTTCAACCTAGACTGACTCAAAGGCATTAAATGCCATTAATGCAGAAGCAATTAGTCGTTGATGAGAGTAACGGCTATTAAATGCAGTCTAACGGACAATTCATCAATACTCAACCATAAAAGGACCAGCATTCATTACAGAGACAATAAGATATTCTGAGCATTTAAAGTCTTCATTTACTACGCTCTCTGTAATATTTCATTAATACATTTTAAACTTCATTATTATCCATCTACTCTTTTGAGAGAGATATTTAAGGCTTAAACACTTTTTAAAATTGTGAGAAACTCAAGGACGGGGCCTTGAGTAAATTTGGGTGAATGTGAGTTAGAAAACAGAGAGTATCATACTCTGTTTTAGTGAAAAGAGAAAGGGGGAGTGATTCCCAGATTGTAAAGGCTTGTGAAGCCTAATTTGTTGCTGATAGTGGAGTTGGAAATCTCGGGGGTGCCCTGAGGACTGAACGTAGGTCAAAGAGACCGAACCAGGATAAATCTCTGTGTTCATATTTCTCTCTTTCTCGGTGTCTTTGATTTCTGTTTCTGTGAATTTTAAAGTTGTTAAATTTTTATATTAGACCAATTCACCCCCTCTTGGTCAAATCCTATTCTAACATTTGGTATCAGAGCAGGTCTCTTGTGCAAAGAACTTAGCAGTTTCAAGAGAGATCCATGGCAGGATTTGGCGAACACATTCTCACTGACGGAGCCTCTATTACTAGGCGTCCATCCTTTAACAGCCAAAAATTCTCCTTTTGGAAGATCAAATTTCAGAACTTTATCTTGACTACTGACATTGATTTATGGGATGTGTTTGAACAGGGAAACTTTGTGCCTATGAAAGCAGAAGATGGACTAACTCCTAAAACTCGTCCTGTGTTTGACAGTGAAGATCTCTGAAAAGTTCACCTTAACAGAAAGGCTGTATTAATGCTGCAGGCAACCCTGAATGAAGATGATTTCTTCAAAGTGTGTACACTCCCTTCTACAAAACACATGTGGGATGCTCTAGAGATAGCTTACGAGGGCACAGAGGCTGTAAAAGAAAGTAGAGTTAACATTCTCACCACTGAGTATGATTTGCAACGAATGAGAGAGGAAGAAACTATTGCAGAATTTCAAATGTGTCACACTCATCTCATCAACAAACTAGCAGCCCTTGGTAAGACATATGATCAACTCTCCCAAGTAAGAAAAATTTTAAATGTTGTGTCAAGCAAATGGGAAGCCAAGGTCACAGCCATAGAAGAATCCTGTGGTGAATCAATAACCTCAGTTGAAGCCCCTTTGGAAGTCTTGCTGAATATGAAAGCAAGCAAAAGTTCAAAAAGGAATTGACAAACATTGATGAGAAGAAGAAGGGGCTAGCACTCAAAACCATCAAAGAGAAAGAAAAAGAACCAGAATCAGAGGATGAAGAAGAAGATGTGGAAGATGAAGAACTGGCAATGGTCATCAGAAAATTTAGACGAATGTACAGAAAGGACCAAAACTCCCGAAGGCCACAAAAAGGAACTTCAAGCAGAATTATATGCTATGAATGCAA
>JANTPZ010090863.1:0-24922 GCA_025593235.1 Vachellia pachyceras | reverse complement strand
TCCCCATCGATGTCGAATTCCTTCACACCCTTTGGAAGCAGACCCTTGGGGAGTCCATGGGCGTTAAGAACATCATAGATAGACGATTTCTCAGAGATCGAACTGAACGCAAAGGTTGCCGCAACCATGGAGATAATCGAGAGATAAGAAAGGAGTAAAAACCGAAGGCACGCGAAGTAAAGCATCTTCTTTTGGTTGGTTTTGCGGAATCTGGTGTCTCAACGCATTGGAATCGTAAAGGGCCAAGGGTTGCAATTAGGGTTTTAGGAATTGTGACGAATGGTAAGGCAAAGTTGATGATGGGGGAAGGAAGAAAGAGAAGGGAACGTAGGAAGTAGACAATGATGACAGCTTCGAAACAGCGAGGACTTTGGTAACGATCAATCATTGGTCGCGCGGTGGGGCCCACGATTCCAAGTTGTCAAGTTGTGCCGCTGCTGCATCAATCAATCGAGATTGGGAGAAGATCACCAAAAGGATAACTCCTGAGGAAAACAATGGTCACCTGACAAATGAGAATATGAGTTGCAGTCAAAAATAAAAATAATAACTACAACGGTGTTTTAAAACCTTTCTAAAGAGTATACATTTTGTATTAAAAAATTATACATTTTAATCTTTTAAATTTAAGATAAGATTCAGTTTATTTCTTTATATATATTTAATCCTTTTTATTTTAACATCTGCAGTTTCATTTAACTGATAATTATTCAGAAAATTCTGTTGGTGATTCAGGGTTAAAGATGATAAAACGTAATTAGATTTTAAAATATAAAAAAGGTTATATTGAATTATTAAAATTTAAGCATATTTATTATTTAATTTCATAATCATAATTTAAATTTGTTGAATAAATATATTCCGTTAAAAGAAGCCAACAACATCAAGATTAAAGGATTAAAAGTGTACTTTTTAAATATAAGGGAATAAAACAGAACTTGATGTAAATTTAAAGTACCAAATATACACTTTAACCTATACGAAAAATGAGAATGATAACTTAGTTATGGTCAACAACATCAACCACATAATAATTGTGTTTTAAAACCTCTATGAGTTTTTTTTTCCATTCAATTCTTTAGCTTTTTAAGAAAATTATTTATTTTTAAGAAGAATTGGGGACAAATCCCCCATTGAGGGATTAATTAAAAAATGAGACCTGCTACTGAATTTTTATGGAAGATTAATTACATATGTGGAAACTCAATTACACATAACATAGAAGATATATAGTATATTGTTGAAGCTCAGTTGTATTTTATAGAAGATCACATTCTATAATTAATTTTTTAGTGGAGACCTATCGCCATCTCCCTTATTTTTATTATCCCCATCTTAATCTCTAATTCTCAATTAGTTAAAAATATTTTGTTAAGGATTAAGAAATAAATAAGAAAATATGTCAAATAAAAAGTTAAAAGGGTGATACTGCAGAAAAATTCTCAATTGAAATATTTTTAACTAAAAGCATCCAAAAATTTTTTTTGATGATTAAAGCATCCAAAATTTGTTTAAGAAACTAAACACATCTTTATTAGATAGTTCTTCTTGGGTTGTCTGCAATTTATTTTTAACTATGTATAAATGAAAAATATATGCAAAGTGTTAAATATATGTAACACACAAATGAAAAAGAGATAGTTACACCCGCTCAAGAAAATTCTGGAGATGTTGGATTAGCTTTTAAAAGGTGATTTTATATAATCTGAGGTAAGTATGTAAGAGGAATCAACTTGCGTGAAAATGCTTCTAGAAGTGATTGTAGAAGGTTGACAAATCCAATTTATACATATGAGCAATAAATCCGTAATCTAAAATTTTTTTAGCAATTTTTATCTAGTATTTAATATAAAGTCCAGTTAATTAATTTAGAGAAATTAAAAATTAAATAAATTACTTTAAATTATTTATATTTATCATTGTTCCTCAATTTAATTTATCTTATTTATAAATTAGTATATAATTTAATGAAACAAGCATTTCACAAAGATAATGTAATATGTGTTATAACTCAGTAGTTTATTTAACTTTCTTTTAATCTTTCTGAATTATTCAACTGGGTCTTATTTTAAGTATCAAAGTTAATATATTGAGTTTGATGATTTGAAGAATGTTTTGGAATAGAAGGAAAGGATTCAATTGTTTTAGAGGAACACCTATTTGAGAAGAAAAAATCCACATGACAACTATTTAAGATTGATGTGTTGTAATGCAATATCACTCATACACAAGTTGTAGATTCTGCAACCAAAAGAAGAACAGAAAAAGAAGATTAAAAAACAGTTATTAAAATTCAGAAATCAGTTGCACATGACACTTTCATATATGTTGGAATATGATACCATCCTTATTGGATTAGAGCCAAAACCCATTTGAATTGAAACAGAAATGAAAATAGATAAATAGTATAGATAATTTTTCCTCTATATATATTTGAATTTCAAATTGATGTAATTGGTACACGTAACATATGGGTGTGTGAGTTAGTTTTCTGCATCATGTGTAAAAATACGGTTCCTAACAAAATTTCTCTCTAAGCTTCTGAGTTCTCTCTTCTTCCCCGCTCTCGATTTTATCTGTTGAGTAACATAATCGAAGTTCGCATCGATGTTCTGATTCCATGTGGGTATTCAATAAGTCAAACGATTCCATTTACATCCGAAATCCTACAATATCACTTAATTAAAACATTCAATATACAAGTGTATATGAACGCAGAAGGTATATGTATACATGGACCAAAGATAGTATATAGTTTTCTAGATTCTAAATAATATTGGTGCGCTCGTGTGAATCTTCATTGAATTGGAATCTTCAATAACAATCCACTCGAATTATTATTAATCTTCTAAAAAATAATTGATTATAGACTTATTCATGTCACTTAATTAAAACTTTCTAATTATAAAGTGCAGTTGCAAGTGGCGCTTATATGTATATATAGTTTCCTATATTCTAAATAATGGAACGCCCACCGAAATCCTATTTGAAGTGGATTCTTAAATAACAAATCCAAACCGTTAATCTTATCAATGACAACGACAACGACGGTGACAGTAACGGTGATGTTGAGCGATCACCGTGACAATGACGCCCGTTTGACAACACTTACCGTTTTCCCAAATGGACAAAATCATAATTACAAATGTCATGGATTCCTAATAATGTGGGCATGTAAAATTACATGGCTTCCGAAATGCATAAACACATTAATTAAACACAATTACAGATCAAGATGAGTTCCATAGTTAATATCTTTTCATTTCATTGGAAAGAACTTATTCTCATTTATAACCTCTCCCTCTTTAATTTTTTGGTGCACTATTTATAGTGTTGCTTAATCGGAATCCAAAACTGCGATCCAATCTCATATGGGTGCTTCAACGAATCAATCGGGATTTGAGGTACGCCTTAAAACCCCTTCAATAATTTCCCTTTGAGAGCTCACAAGATCTTCTTTGGATTAACATTAAAGGAATCAAACATGTTGGAGGAAATATGTTCGAAGATGCCCCAGAAGGGGATGCTATAATGATCAAGCTCAGTATATACGTTCAACACAGTAACTGCTTCACATGTATAAATCCAAAGTTCTGATAATGATAAGCTGTTTGTGTTTGTGTTTTGACTGTAGTTTACAACTCATAACTGGGCTGATGTGAAATGCATAAAAGTTCTGGAAAATTGTCACAAGTAGCTGAAGAAATAGCAGATGCATGCAAGGGATGATGGCCACAAATTTGCTGCCATTATTGACAACTTAATGTTTCTGCAAGATGGTGGGAAGGAAAGAACTGAAAAAGAGTTTGAAGCAGTAGGCAAAGATGCTGGCTTTTCTGCCTATCGTGTTGCTGCTCGTGTTCTCTCTTCTGTTTTGGCTGTCATCGAGTTTTATAAGTAAACCCAAATAAAAGCATTTAAGTTGTGTGTGTTGTGAAGGGAGGAATACAATAATTAATGATTTTTTAATAATAAGGATGTGTGTGATCCATATATATATATATATATATATATGAAGTGCAATACATACATATACATGGACATACGTACAAATACGAACTTCACTTCTGTTCATTGAAAAATAAGGACTTTCAGAGTCGACATAAAAAGTTGCTCTTCAAAGTACATCCAATCACCGCTGAAAATCATACCTTCTATAGCTGGTGATGATGTGAATATCATTGACGTAATTATTATATTTTAATAATTGTGATACCTTTCAGTGATGACTTATTTTTATCGTTATCAATATTTTCAGCGATAGTCATTACCACAATAACAAGAATCTTTAATAATTGTGATACCTTTCAGTTACACCCTACGAAGCCCTATATTCAAAAGTTAGAAAGTTATTTTTACATATAATTATTTTTATTATCTTCTATATAATTATTACGATATTGACAGATTCAATTATCGGTCTAATTAAACCGTGAGAATTGGGAATTGTTGACTTTCCTAATTCTACGTTTTTATAGGCTTTTAAAACATTGACTCTAATGTAACTTAAAAAAGTTAACATCAACAACATTAAAGTATTTTCATAAATTAATATATTTATCTATAAATTATGAATAATACGAAATGGTTCTTCCATATTTTGTGCAATCTGCAATATCAATGAGTTTTACATCTTCATTAGTCATTCAGATGAAAATATATATTTTTATGTTTATATATTTTAAAAAATAAATAAAAATTGTTGAATGATCGACCTTGGCAAATTGAGATGCCAATATTTAATTTCCTTGAATATTTAATACAAAGGAGAATTTTTTTTTATGTTTTGAATTCACTAATTTACTAAAATAGACAATCTATAATGGGAAAAAAAAAAGACAATTCTATAAGACGTTGTAACTTGTAAGAATGTATCATAGTCATCAACTACTTTCTTACAATATCAGCCAATATATAATATAGAATGACACTAATAATAAAGAATGATAATGACATGATAAAAAAAGATGAATAATATATATAAACTTATTTTTTCATTGAAAAAAAGTGCCATTCTAAAATAGTTTCATTTAATAATTTCTTTAATCCTTCAATTTATCCATAAAACAAATCCACTCTGATAACTTAATTAAATTTGTTGATAAATTAATGAAATTATACACTCTTTAATTCTCCTTCATCAAATTTTAGTTAACTTAATTAAAAATTTTGGAATCTTACGCATCAACCACTTTTATTAAAAGGGACAAAAGTTTTTATCACACAACTTAAAAATCAAATTTCCTTATTTACAATTACAGGTTAATATTGGAAATGGGTTATTGCTTGACTATATACTAAATCTAATATGCACCAAAAATAAAAAAAATTAAGAAATAAGTGATAATGAAATAAAAAAGCTAACCATATATTGCATCATACATGATATCTTTGGCATTATTCTTGATGCCTATCAAATTAAAGTAATCTTCAAGTGTAGTCTAGTGTGTATATGTTAGCTATAGCCTCATCTTTTTGCACTTTTTGCTGGCTTCCTTTGTATTTTCTTCTGTATTTATTACATGGTAAGAAGATCAAAATTGGGGGAAAAAATTCTGAAATTCCTCCGTTATATTGAAATATTTAGGAAAAATGAGTGTGAGGTCCCAAGTAAGGGACTTAGTCATCAAATGGTCCCAAAGATTCAAAAAATTATTATAAGGTCCCAAGAGTAGCTGCTGAGGTTAATTAATGACAACCTCAACAGCCACTCTTGGGACCATATAATAATTTTTTGAATCTTTGGGACCATTTAATGGTTAAATCCCTTACTTGGGACCTATAACTCATTTTCCCAAATATTTATTGGCTAAATGTACCAAAAATTTATTTAAGGACTCATATCATAAATGGAAGTGGGTACAACTTATTTTCAATTGTGTAACGCATTTCTATATATACAGAGAGAGAGAGAGACGTACAGGGGCAAAAAATATTCTATTTAAGGTATAGAAAAAGACTTTAGATTATATATATATATATTTAAAAAAATTAGGGAAAAATAGAACAAAAGACATGTATGCCAAAAAAATGACTTGAGCTAGATCAGTACGAGGCTCGTTCTGCAAATTCATGGGAAGAAAGGAGTTAACTGAAGGTCTAATAGTCAGAAAATAAGGAGACACGTGGAGGCTTCCGAGTTAGATACATCTTTAACATCCCCAAAATTTGGGGTGGACTGTTAGATTCACACATCCAGCGTTCACCACTCCTAGATATTATGAGACCGTTAGACAGACTGGGCAAGCGATAAGAGGGTGAAGATCACTTATTTATTCTTGTTGTATCTCGTATTATAGAGACCTTTTTATACATCCTATTACTCATTATCCTCTCTTTCACGCTCTGCTACTCTCATATTTCAGTCTATTCAAGCTCTTGATGTATTTCAACAATTTTATCAATACGATCTCAATTTTTCGTTTTGTGGTACATTCATTGGTCTTTAAATTCCTTTTTTTCATTGTTGGTGGCTCGAAGTCTTTTTTAAATTAATCTTTTCATAAAATTTGCACAAACAGTTAGAAAAATAATATTTATTTTAAAGGACCGTAATTATTTAAAAGGACCAAGTATTAAAATATAAAATAAACAAAACTAAATTGCCTCTAATCAAACCTTCAACAATGTTTCTTATATTATGAATTTTTGAAAAAAAAAGCCGTCAATCATCCGTGTAATCATATTTTTTTAACTTTTTCTCCAAGATTTTTATCAATAGCATAAAAAATTCAATGTTTCTTTTAAATATATTAATACCAGCATTTATCCATTCATAAAATCAAATTTTTATATCTGGCCTATTTTATTATCATATTTTTTTTTGAAAATAGGCCTAATCTTTTAAAAATTGTGTGATTTTAGCAAATCCATTAGATTAACTCATACATCCTTCTCTTTTCTACGTGGAACTCACATGTTCTCTTTTCAACTTTTAAACGGACGTTTGAGTTAATTTAAAGGGGTTGTTAAAATTATCCAACTTTTAAAAGATATTATCTCCTTTTGCACCTTTAAATTTAATTATGTTATATAAGGGTGGTAAAACGGGTTGAGCTCACGCAAACCCGCCTCTTTATATTTTTATATTTTTTACCTTTTTCGTTTCAATATTTTTTTATAAAAAAGTAATATTAAATTCTATTTTTAAGAAATTATTGAAATTTTATTGATAGAATTGAAAAGAAAATCACACAAATATGTAATATTATATAAAAAATTGAGTAAAAAGGAAAAAAATAAAAAAAATAAAAAAAAAAGTTGGCATCATTCTATGGGTTGCAAAATTGGGGTGGCAGGTTATGGCACTGGCCAAACCAAGCCCCAACCCGTGCGGGCCATACACTCCTAATAGAACACTTTATTACTAAATTGCATTTTAATCACCAATGGTTGGTTGGATCAAGTAGTAAGCGGCTTGTTTCAGTTTAAGCAAGGTTTCGAGTTTGATTCTTGGTGTATGCAGCAGCCACCGTTAGGAGACTCACCCACCATTTCTAAATACGAGAGGCGGGTCGGGTTCAGACTAGTTAGAGTGAAGTTCCGGTAAATGGAGCGGGGAAAAAAATTGCACTTTAATCTTAAATCAGGGGAAACATGAGGAAACACTGAAATTCCGTGAGCTTTATTCTCCTCAAGACATGCCTTCCCCATGAGCTAACGCGTCCAACAGAAGAAGAAATTATTAAAAATAAGAAAAAGACTTGTATCAAAAAAAAAATAAGAAAAAGACAAATCATCATGCTCTAAAATATCTATACAAAAAGAATTTATAAATAATTCAATGCAGCATTTGATTAGTTATCATGTATTTTATGTATAGCGAAACATGAGCGGAATTAAGTAAAATTATTAATGAAGATTTAACAAAATTTTAAAATCTTATTCATATGATTTTTATTTTTAAAATTTCATGTACTACGATATAATTGAAAAAAATTGAATCTAATAAATACAAGTAAAATTATCTCTCTCAGATTTTCTTAAATATTATTAATACATATATTTATCAATCACAACATCACAATTTCCTTTGTATTGCATCCGTTTTCTTCTCCATAGCTTATCAGTTATTACATTACACGAGACAGCGAATGACTCCTCGACACGTGTCCTAACCATTGGCTGTCACAACTCACGAACAGTTCACTGTGACAGCACTGTTACCCTAGGACGTCTCCACAATGCTTGAGAAGTGAGACTAAAGGCTACTCATACACTAGTAGGCCAATAAAATACCACCCCTCCCACTAAAACGGCAACCTTTTCCCGTGTAAATCGTAGTCAGCTAAGTATTTTAGTGAAAACGGGTTCGCTTTCTTCTCATTCACATACATCTTTTTTGATAATTAAGACTAGTCACTTGCCTTGTAAGTAAGACTAGTCACACAATTAGCAAGTTGCAGGAATGAGGGTCACCCTCATCATTAAAGTTTTCAGCTTCTTCGTTATAAATAGGGCTCTCAGGTCTGTGGTTTTTTTTCAAAAAGTTCTGTAGGAAAAAATGGCCAAGTTTAATTGTTTGATCTTCTCTGTGTTATTTCACATTCTATTGAGCTCTGTTATAACCCATTCAGCTCCAGAAAGTGCTCTTGTCACGCAGCTTCCAGGCTTTAATGGCACTATACCTTCCAAGCACTATGCTGGGTACATTATATTGCTTACTGCCTTTATTTTAATTTCTGTGAGGGCTGTTCACTGTTCATTGTTGGGATTTTGATTTAATGAATTATGTTTTCCCCTTCAAAAATTAATGAATTATGTTTTCCCCCTTAAAAATTTGGTGCTTATTTTACTGTTGGGTTTCTTCATAAAGAATACTTGCCCTTCTGTCACTAGCTTTTGATTACACTAATTCCTTCTTTGGCTTTTATCCATCTATGAAATGGCTTCTTGTCAGAGTCTCACCTAAAAAGTTGTATTTGGTGCCTTATTTTATGATTTGGATGTGGTTTTTATTAATAAAGAAGACTTGACTTTGTGTCTCTAGCTTTTAGGTACATTAAATTCTTTCTGCTGTCATGCCCATTTCTGCAGTGTCTAAACAGGTTATCACAGTAAAAATTATGGTCTTTTTTTTTTTCACTTTATAATTTTTTGTGCTTATTTTATGATTTGGAATCTGGGGTTTCTTTGAAAAGAAAAACTTGACTAAGTCTGATTCTCTAGCTCTGTTTGCTTTTATTCCCATTTCTACAGTAACTATTCTCGAATTCTTTCTTAATAAAGAAAAAACGTGCCTTATGTCTGATTCTGTGGTTCTTGTAATGGAACGTTGAAGGTATGTGACTGTGGATGAAAGTCATGGAAGGAACCTGTACTACTATTTTATTGTATCAGAAAACAAACCTTCTGAAGATCCTGTGGTTCTGTGGCTTAATGGTGGACCAGGCTGTTCTAGCTTTGATGGCTTCATCTATGAGCATGGTAAATCATTAAATTTCTATTTTAAAATTCTGTTTTTCTATAAAATCTCAATTTGATCCTCCATAAATGATTTAGCATCACCCCTTAAAATAAACATTTCCATATCACTCTTGCGTTAGACTAATACTTGTTTCAGGCCCTTTCAATTTTGAAGCAGCAAAGACTAAGGAAAGTCTTCCCACATTGCACCTCAATCCTTACAGTTGGTCAAAGGTATCAAGCTTGAACCTTTAATTATGTTTCAAATTCTGAAATGAATATACTTTTTGGGCAAAAGATACCATTTTCGTCTCAGGTTTTAATTTCCTTAACTAAATTTTGCATATAAATTAATTTCTCTATATTACAGGTCTCCAACGTTTTATATCTGGATTCTCCTGCTGGTGTGGGTTTTTCTTACTCCAAGAATCTATCGGATTACATAACTGGAGACATAAAAACTGCCACTGATACTCATACTTTTCTTCTTAAGGTTGTGATGGAAAATATTAGAAAATTTAACATAAATTGTATGAATCAATAATCCTCCATTAATTTTTTGAGCTTGTTTAATCCAGTGGTTTGAACTTTTCCCTGAGTTCCTGCCCAACCCGTTCTTTGTTTCTGGTGAGTCATATGCTGGAATTTATGTGCCTACTCTTGCAGCCGAAATAGTGAAAGGTAATAGTTTTCTTTTTTAGTGTTTAAATTGTTACAATGTATTTGGATCAGGAATAAGGTGCAGTTTCTGAATCATTTTACAGGAATTGATGCTGGTGTGAAGCCCAATCTGAATTTCAAGGTCTTTATCCTTGATCAAATATGTTTTCAAGCCTATGTGGCTGCAATCTGAAGTGATTTATTATGTGCAGGGTTATATGGTAGGAAATGGTGTTACAGATGAAGAGTTTGATGGCAATGCACTGGTTCCATTTGTTCATGGGATGGGTCTTATCTCAGATGATCTCTATGAGGTGAAAACCGAACCCTCAACCTTAGATGAAAAGCGATTTCATGTTGAGTTATTTTTAAAAATGTTACTAGATTGATCAAGCATGAATTGGTATTGTGATGTAGATTTAATAGAGAAGATGACATGAGATACTATTAAGCCTATGTGATTGTTGAGTATCCAGTTGCCATTTAGATGTGAGATAACAAAGTTTCATGTACTGCAAGGCAACTAGATACTAATGGTTGCATTGACAATTTTAACTTTCTTTCTGGTAATTTTTCACAAGTTCATTTTCATGTATGTTGGACAGTTACATTCTGTGTTTACTAAGTTAACATAGCTTTCTTGTTTCTTAACATGTTTTATATTATCAATGGGACATTCCAGGAGGTTAAAAATAATTGCAATGGGAATTTCTACAGACCATTAGGTCAAGAGTGTGCAGACAAGCTTGCAAAAGTTGACGAGGTGATTGATATCTCTAATCATTCTTGTGTTTTCTTGAGCTTCACTTTATTTTTAGTTGTACATATATTCGGAAACTAAATATAGGATAGAGAAAAAGTTAAAGTGAAACTCTTATGTGGCTGTTATCAGATACTCACTGTTGTTTATTGTGATTCCAGGATGTGTCTGGGTTAAATATATATGATATTCTAGAACCATGCTACCATGGCACAAATACAGAGAAAGACATGGCATTGAAGATCAAGTTACCATCGAGTTTCTTGCAATTGGGCGTGACAGAGAGACCATTGCCTGTGAGAAAAAGAATGTTTGGCCGTGCTTGGCCACTTAGAGCTCCTGTTAAAGATGGAATTGTACCAACTTGGCCTCAACTTAGCAATTCCAACAGCGTTCCATGCACGGTATGTTGCTTTGCTGATACCGAACAGTGATCTTGTTTTCAACAAGTAGGTGTTTTGAAGGAAAGATTTCAATTTCATTTTCCAATTTGGTTCATCTCTTTGTTCAAATGGTGTGCATCCAACTGTTGACATAGATTTAACAAAATGCTAGTGCGGCCATTGTCGTTTTGCTTAGTATTCAGAAAGTTACAGAAGCCTCTGAATTTGTTAGCTATATAGTCATCTATGTTTTGTTACCTATGCAAATTAAAGGGCATTGTATTTTTTGCGATTTACTCTTGCCTGTATCATAGATTCATCATCTGCTTTCTAATATTCTCTTTCAGAGTGATGAGGTTGCAAACTCGTGGTTGAACGATAAATCAGTCAGGAAAGCTCTTCACACCGCAGAGGTGAGAATCCACCCCCCCCCCCGAGAAGCAGAGATATCACAAAAGATGTTATGTACCATTTAAACATAATTTGAAGTTTCAAATTATATCTGAAATGAGTTTTGCATACTTATAAATAATTAATATGTGATCTTGTTTGATGAGCAGGAAAGTGTGGTGAGTAGGTGGGATCTATGTACCGACAATATTGAATACAATCATAATGCGGGGAGCATGATCAGTTATCACAAGAACCTTACTTCCAGAGGATATAGAGCACTCATATACAGGTAAGTTTAAAAAACTGAAAATTTTCTTAATGTCATTGAATTTTCTATCTTCATGATGCTGATATTCAAGAAAAAAGTGAGCTGAGAAAGAATTTCCATGTGCTTGCAATCAATTCCTAACCTTCGAAATAGCACTCATCTTAGATATCACTTTGCATGTGAATTATGAAGAAACAACTTGCATGCTGATACTCCATGTATGTACCATCTGATATGTGGGAATAGGAATAGTAATGATAATTGGGATAGTTTGGGAATATGTTTAATAGGTTTATAAATAGAGAGAGTATTGAAGGATGTATCCAGTGTCTAGTGAATCCATTTATTATTGCTCGCTCTATTTTCTCTCCTTTACCACTAACACCATCTTTCTGCTTGTACTTTTAATGGATGCCAGTATGTTATGCAGAAGCCAATTGCCAAACATATCTGTTGTTAATTTACAAGTAGACCTAAATTTCATGTTTTCCTGGTTCTGGCAGTGGTGATCATGATATGTGTGTTCCATACACGGGAACTGAAGCATGGACAAGATCACTTGGATACAAAGTCGTCGATGAATGGAGGCCTTGGACATCCAACAATCAAGTCGCCGGGTATTTTTCATGTAATTTCTATTGTAGTCAAGTTATAGCTAAAGAAATTCCATATCAAATGATAGAATAGGGATGAAGAAGGAGTAAATAGATAAAAATGACCCTTAGTTGTCATTAGATTTTGAGTTGAAAGATGATGTTATATATTGCTTGGAGTAGCAACCATAAGAGCTAGTATCATGAACATAACATGACCTGTTAACTCAAAATCTTAAAGCATTATTAAATCTATTGGTCACAAAGCATAAATTAATTTTCTTTACTGGTTGCAGGTACACTCAGGGATATGAAAAGAATCTAACTTTTCTGACCATAAAGGTTGGTTTTCTTTACTGGTCATTAATTTTCTTTCCTGGTTTTGTGTATTGCTATTGAAAGCCATAATATTCACATTACTATTTGTGCTTGCCAATGCATGATGATGGTTACCTTAGTAGCCTGTTTGGCATGTTGGAATAGATTATAATGGAAATGGAAATGAATATGAAAAATGAAAAGGGCAAAACTAGTTTTCCATAGAAATATTTAAAATTCCATGCGTCAGCAGCACATGGAACCCAATTCTGACCCTTTTGATTGAATTGGATTCCCCCATGGAAAATATATATAAAATACTAACATCCATTTAGTATGGATTTCAATTCTGGTTCCAATTCCATTTCTCCAATTTCAGCTTACCAAACGGATCCTAAAACGGCATTTTTTTTAGCACTGTTTTTAAATGGATTGATGCTGCAGGGAGCTGGACACACTGTTCCAGAGTATAAACCAAGAGAGTCATTGGATTTCTACCAGCGCTTCTTGAAAGGTGTGCCTTTTTGAAAGAGGAAGACAAATAATAAGAGTGTGATCATACTGCTAGAGGATTTTCTTTATACTTGAAATATGAAGTTTAAAAAGCATATTTAGAAGATATGATCATATGATATATACCTGTATTTGGAATTTGCCTCAGTAATTTAATCATAGTAAATTTTCTAAATTAACAAAAAAAGTGGTGTTACTGTCAGTTCAATTTTATCCATTGCTCCCTCATTATTCTTAATAATCTTTCATGTAACTTGTGTATTTTATCTGGCCTTCACCCCCAACCCCCACAAAAAAAAAAACAAAAGAAATTAAAGGAGAATAAATAACAACAACATAGTGTGGCATCCGAGTAGCGATATATGATCTATAATTTATTTCAATGCTGAGTTGGAAGCCACATTATCGATTTTTAATGATATTTATAATTTTTTTGCTAAGATGATCCATTGATCATATATAAATTATAGAAAAAAAATGAAGGTTTGAGTTCTACTTGTGTCAAACGTGTAAGGATTAAGTCGCATCAAATTATATTTGAGGAATTGAAAGATAAGTGAATCAAAACTAAAATGACTAAAAATTCATTTTCCTAGACATGTTTCATAAAATTAAGGATCAAACCAAAATCTTATATAAAGTTAAATAATAAAATGTGCACTTTTGCCTAATATTGTCTAAAAGTGCACAATTATTAATTAAAGTAAAATCTATATGTTAAAGGTAATTTTCATAGTTATGTTTATTAAAATAATAATAATACAACCAAAAAAATAATTACATTAATTTGGATTCTTATAGACTACATTACTGTAACTGTATATATCTCACTTAAGCATCTGCTGCTGCTATTTGAATTGGTTAGATTTTGTATTTAGCTTGAAAAATGGCTAATACTTAAAATAATTTAAGAACATATAAATCTGTAGCAACAATATACAAGTATTACATTACATTATATTATATGTTAATTACCCACAATCTAAAACAATATGCATATGATGATTAACAAGTTAGACAACGACAAGAACCCAATTAATGCTTTTTGTCTTTTTGAAAACTTACCATTCTTATCAACATCACCTGAATTGTTGTTATGCACAACATACAAGGCAAAATATAAAAAATATATAATAAATTAATTAAAAAATTATTAGACGACAACTTTCCATTCCATCTAAGTTACTAAATGACAGGCTAAATTGTTCAGTGTGATTAAATGCACAGTTAATTAATTTTTGTTCCGTACGCAAACGTTTATGAATACCATGTTCTTCCATAAGCTTTACATTTTAGTTATGCTAGTAATTTTAAAATCATATTTTTTTTATCAAAATAGATTGCCGTTTTACGCATTTTTCTCAAAGACCCCCCATTTTAACATTTGTCCAAGCTGTCATATTCATAACATTTTTCAACACTTCGAAGAGCTTTATTATTCTTTGGTATTCAAACCATATAACATGATTGGTTTACATGTCAGTATAACTTTGGCTCTATAAATACCTCAAGAACATTGAAGGTCATCACAGCATAATCTTTCTTTCTCACACTTTACTGAGCCATCTGATCAGAAGAAGCTAGTTATCTCCATCGTCATTGTAATTAACATGGCTTTCAAGATTCTTTCTTTGGCTCTTGTTCTGCTGGGAATGTTGGCGTTTCAAGCCTCGTCTCGTACTCTTCAAGAAGCTTCAATGAAGGAGAGGCATGAGCAATGGATGGCTCGATATGGCAGAGTGTACGAGGACATTCAGGAGAAGGAGAAGCGTTTCAACGTCTTCAAGCAAAATGTGGAATACATTGAAGGCTTCAACACTGCTGGAACCAAGCCTTACAAGCTAGGCATAAATCAGTTTGCAGATCTCACTAATGAAGAGTTCACAGCTTCTAGAAATAGATTCAAGGGTCATATGTGCTCCTCAATCTCAAGGACACCGTCTTTCAAATATGGGAATGTCACTGATGTGCCTTCCTCTGTGGATTGGAGGGAGCGAGGTGCTGTTACATCCGTCAAGAACCAAGGTGATTGCGGTAAGTAATTTTTCTGGTCCTTAATGTATGAACTGGATAACTAATTTATAGATATTAAGAAAATTATTCAAGTTATTAATTTGTAGAAATGTGTGTTATTTCTTTAAATTATCCTATTTAATCAATCATATTCTAACTACCTTTTATGCAACCCTTAATATGTGCAATTGGTAGGGATAGTTTGGGAAAAATTATAAATTTAGAAGATAAAATAGATTGATGTTTTAAATTTAGGACCAAAGTAAACTCCCTGAATCGTTCTTACATATTTAGAACAAAAGGTAGTATTGTACAACAATTATTCCTGAAAATTAACAAATTGATATTGATTCATTGTAGGATGTTGCTGGGCATTTTCTGCTGTGGCAGCAACAGAAGGAATCAATAAGTTGAGTACAGGCAAATTGATATCTTTGTCGGAACAAGAGCTAGTTGATTGTGACATGGGTGACCGAGGTTGTGAAGGTGGTTTGATGGATAATGCCTTCAAATTCATCATACAAAATAATGGTATTACTTCTGAAGCCAACTACCCTTACAAGGGTGTTGATGGAAACTGCAATGACAATGAAGAAGACAATCCTGTAGCTTCCATTAATGGATATGAGGATGTTCCTGCCAATAGTGAGGAGGCACTACAAAAAGCAGTGGCAAACCAACCAGTTTCAGTGGCCATAGATGCAAGTGGATCTGATTTTCAATTTTATTCAGGTGGCATTTTCACCGGTTATTGTGGCACTGATTTGGATCATGGTGTTACTACTGTTGGTTATGGTGTAAGTGATGATACCGAATATTGGTTAGTGAAAAACTCATGGGGAACAGAATGGGGCGAAGAAGGATACATAAGAATGCAAAGAAATGTGGATGCTGATGAAGGCCTTTGTGGTATAACAATACAAGCTTCTTATCCCACATCATAATTATTAAATTACACACTCCTGTTTTATCGATTCTCAATGTCTACTCCCATTGAATGGTGTCATTGTATATCTATGCACCATTTTGTACTTATCAAGGACATTAAGAATATAGCAATGATTATGAGACATACACATGTTCAAGTTATGTAAGTCATGATTGTGAAGGTTTGTTTCAAATTTCGGTACATGTAATGAGTAATGTTGAATGTATGTTGTGTATTTGCATATTATAATACAATCAAATCAATGGTTCATTATGACTATGACTTGTCTACATCTTTAGTTTATTTTTTGTGAAAAAGTAAATCTATTAAAATTGAGTTCATAATTCCCAATCTTAGCTCAAGAGGATGTCATTACCATAGATTGTGAATGGTTGATACCACTGAGGGGGAAGATGGTTGATCAATTAAGCGAGAAAGAACATTAGCAACAAAAATATACAGGTTAGGAGAAAGAGGATCTTCTTGCCTTATACCCCTATGAGTTATAATGGGAGGAGAAGAACTTCCATTGAAGTAATGCTGGTATTGAATTAGTGGCACAATGTATAATCAAATTAATCCACTTTTGTGGAAAATTCAATTTTATTACCATGACATCTTCAAAACGTTCCCATGAGTTCTGATCAAAAGCATTCGAAAAATCAGTTTTGAGGGATGCCAACTTCTTCCTCCTAGCTCTAGAAGTGTGTATTTGCCTATTTGGTGCATTAAATTGGTCACTAGGTGAATGATTTTAGAAATAAGTCTATTTGTCAGAACAACACTTTTGTGTGGGGTAAAAATCTGATGAAGAATACACTTAAATCTATTGCAGAAGACCCTTTGAAATAAGTTTATAGGAAACGTTGCATAGACTTATGGGCCTCAAATCTTTCATTATTTGCACGATAAGAACTTTTGGAATCTGCACAATATGGGTCTTGCTAAGATACTTAAGCTTGAACTTTGAATTCAAGAAATAAAATCCATAGCAGTAATATCTTCTTGGAGTAAAGACCAGTGTTTCTGAAAGGAACTGTTACAAAAACTTTTTTGGTCCAGGAAAACTTTCCTTACAGGAAGATCAAACAAACCTTTTGAATTTCTGAAGGAGAAGGAGTGCTGTCTAAGAAAGAGGCGTGCTCCATGGTAATATGATGCAGATCAAGGCTGCTAAGATCCCCCTGTGTCTATCATGAGTTTGGAGATCAGAAAAGCAGGCACATTTGTTGCAGTTCTGATTGATCATTAGCCCAAGAACGATCAATAATGCATTTAAAGCATTTAACATGATTCCAAGTTGTTCTTCTGGAGACTACTGCACGAAAGTATTTGGTGTTGCTCTGACCCTCTCCTTTCCATTTATTTTAGCTCTTTGTTCCCAAATACTGTTATGGCAGTCATATAGAACAACTCAAGTTGATGCTTGGTACTTGGAGAAAGCAGACTCAAAGGAAGAATTAATTAATAGTCTCATGGAAATCCATTTTTGAAGAGATATATCAAGGATACTTTTCTCAAGTGATTTAATTTCTTCATGAAAATTGCCCCAAGTTCGATTTGCTCTAATTTTAAGTGTACTTAAAGTGCAACTGAGTTTGCTGAAACTTAAAACGTAGGAGAACCCCTTTATGTTTTCCATGACGTGTTCACATTCCCCATGACAAGTCTGAGAAGGAAACAATTGGAGCCAATCATAGTTACTAAATGCTTTGTCAACTTTTTCCTAAAGTCTGCCATTGCCTTTATACTGTTAATCCAAGTGAACTTAGGACCATGTTGATTAATGTCAGAGTCTGGCTTGATCTAGGCACTCAATGAAATTAAAACAGCCACTTATACTTGGATTGGAACTTAGTCTTTCTTTAGAGGAACAAACCTGATTAAAACCACCATTGAGAAACCAAGGTCTTTTCAATGAACCAAATTCTCAAATAACAAAAGATGTACAATAAAAAACCAGTAAATCCCAAGAGTCCTGCCAAGCTACAAGAGTACTGCCCCCTTCATGTATTGTATCATTAGCTACATATTTAGTACTCCCTCTTGTCCTACTAGATAACTAATTTGTGGATATTAAGGAAATTAGTTAAGTTAATTATTTGTAATAAATATTTGTTGGAATCCTGAAATACCCATTTTAATTATGTGTATATAGCTATCAATTGTTGGCGATATTGACGGGAATAGTTCTCTGAAAAGTATAAGAAAAAGATATTAGAGGATGAAAAGAAAGTTGTGCATAATGTCTCTAAGGCTTGGGCAACACTTTCCTTTAGGCATAATTCACCCCCATCTATTCTTATATTACATGGTGCAAATTGGGTTAACCGGCGAATTTCCTGTAAGATATAATAGAGACCCTTGAGCTCCCAACACTCAAGCCAAGACAACAAAGGCTTTTAAAAAATGATAATTTATCTTTATCTATGTGTGTACTTAAAGAGAAAGGCAATTAGTTTGATCTTGCTATGAGAAAAATTGTGTGTCCAAATGGAGAGATGAGGAGGGTATTTATAGAGTATGGAGAGATGTCTTGAAGTGGTATCTTTTGGAAATAATGTTTCTTCAATTAAAAGTCACAACCATATCACTTCAAAAAGTCACAACCACAATAACATTTCTATGAATAGTTGTATCTTTATGGTATGTAGGGATACATAACTTTAAAATTACAACCATCTACACACCCTTCAAATAAACTAATTAATTTATAAACCAATTAATTATAAGGACACAACTCTTTGAAAAATCACATCTTTTCATTTTAAAAAATAGTCCAAAATCAATTGATAGAAACTCCTTACTATCTACCATCCATAGAGAAATTTTGCCAAAAAAATTATAAATTTTGGAAATAAAGTGGATTGAAGTTTTATACTTTTAACCAAATTAAATCCTTTGTCTAGCTTTTATAAATAAAACTAGAGGTAGTATAACCAACGGAGCTCAGCTTTGCAAGTTAAAGTTTTATTTCAGATAAATAGATGAGATCAAGACCACTAAACCAAACCAAACTAGACGAGCTGCTTTAATCTCTGAACTGCTGTGGTCTTCCTAATATCACGACAATTTCCAACACTCAACCCATTAAGAGATTCTAGAATATTGTATTAGGGCTACGTGAATAGTGCTCTCTCTTTATGCACTTGCAAAGCAAGTGCCTCACACACCTACTTTGTATGTGTTTGGAAAATCCGTTAGAAGAAAGGAGTTACGGCTTTCTAGGTGGTTTTACATATTTCAAGATGGTTTTTATAGATTTCGAGATGGTTTTGTCTTGACTTACGTGCACCGTTGAGAAAAATGAGTTCCTAAACAAGTACTTTGATTTCATTCCTCTTTTTGGTATGTTGGCAAAACAAGATATCCAATTTTGAGGGTAATTTTTATATCTTTGATCACCCACCACCTCATCTGATAGAGGCGGTTAGTGATGAAGGAGTTGAAGGTGTAATATTTTCACCTTATAATACTCTTTTGAGTTAATATTATTTAGTTTCTATTAAAAAATAATTAAAAGATCTGTTTCGCTCAACCCAATCACATCTTCACATTTTTCCTTTGAATATTCAATTTTCTATTATTCCTGGATGGATAATAACTTGCTTTTATTATGATCAACCAATTTCCTACTTCCCAAAACTTCCTTGTTCATGTTGCCCTTATGTATCTCAAGCCCTTGTACCTGTTTCTCATTTATAGATGCATGGATAAATTTTGGAGCCTTTATTGGAACAAATTGAAACAAAATATCAACATATCTCCTTGAACATTTAAATTTCGGATATCATTATCATTTATATATAACCTGCAACTTCCTCTTTCTGCTAAGTTGATATGAAGATTTTCACCTTTCAAAAAGTTGTATTTCATATTTAGCTTGGCAAATTTTGTTGTTGTATAATCTCAATTGGCTAGATTTCATGTTTAGCTAGAAAAATGCCCAATAGTTAAATGGGATAAGTTATATATGATGATGTGTGAAGTAATTTGTGGGAATTACTTGACATGCATGTTTGGCAATCACATTTGTACAAGTCAATACAAAACTCCTCTCACATACTTACCTTGATTTGCATGAAATCATTCTCCTAATGGATTCTCAAACATACACAGTATTGTAAACTAATTTTTTTTTGTGTATTTTGTATTTTAAAGTGTTTTTTATTGCTTTTAGCATCTTAGAATAATTTTTGATGTGCACTTTTGTCCTTAAAGTATTTTTTGTAATAGCAATGAGCATTCTAAATTTAGGATATTGAGTGTATGCAAAAAAAAAAAGTTGTTTTAAGATATTGAGTGTTACTAGAAAATTATTTTAGGGTGTTAGATGTACTAAAAATTAGCTAAGAAAAATTCTTTGGGGTGTAAGACTCAAATTTATATAAAAAAATTATTAGGATAATTTAAAAACTTGAATATATAGTACATACCTGCCAGTTGACATTTTAATGGGAAGCTAAAAAAAATACATTACTTGAAAAGATTTATATTTATTATTTTTCTTTAAATTAATTTGTCTTAATTATAAAATAATATATAATCCAGTAATACACATAAACAAAAATTTTTAAGTAATGTATTTAACTCTCTTAATATTCACAACTAAATAGGTAATGTTACATTTTATGTTGCTTACGCACAATTAAAACAAAAACCATATGCATACGATGATTAAGCAGTTAGACAGCTACACGAGCCAAATTAATTCTTGTTGCCGTTTAGACCTCAAACTCAGCATTCTTATCAAAATCACCTGGATTGTGGTTATACACAACACACACGGAAATTTTTTTTTAAAAAAAATATAGTAAATTAATAATAAAAAATTAATTAGACGACAACTTTGCATTCCATCTAAGTAATTCGAAGACAAACGAAATGTTGAGTGTGATATATATATATATATATAAATACAGTAAACATGATTGTTTTTTCACACACGTTTCTGAATACCATCTTTTGTATTCATTGTTGTAGTCTGTATCTCTTTGAATCATGCATGTATTGACTCTACGACATTTCTCAAAGACCTCCATTTTAACACTTTACCCAGCTGTCTTGTTCATCACATTTTTTCAGGCACTTCAAAGAGAGAGGCTTTTCTTTTATTATTTCTTTAGTGATAAAATCATAGAACACGATTGGTTTACAAGTCAGCTTGAATTCTGCTCTATATATACACCTCAAGAATATTGGAGGTCATCACAACATAATCTTTCTTTCTCACACCTGACTGAGTCATATCTGCAGCTTGTTATCTCCATTGTCACGGAAATATGGCTTTCAAAATTCTTCCGTTGGCCCTTGTTCTGCTGGGAATGTTGGCGTTTCAAGTCTCATCTCGCACTCTTCAAGAAGCTTCAATGAAGGAGAGGCATGACCAATGGATGGCTCGATATGGCAGAGTGTATAAGGACACTCAGGAGAAGGAGAAGCGTTTCAACATCTTCAAGCAAAATGTGGAATACATTGAAGGCTTCAACGCTGCTGGAACCAAGCCTTATGTGCTAGGCATAAACCAGTTTGCAGATCTCACCAATGACGAGTTCACAGCTTCCAGAAACAGATTCAAGGGTCACATGTGCTCCTCAATCATAAGGACACCCTCTTTCAAATATGAAAATGTGACGGATGAGCCCTCCTCAGTGGATTGGAGAAAGCAAGGTGCTGTCACACCCGTCAAGAACCAAGGCGATTGTGGTAAGAACTTTTTCATTACTCCTCAGTAGGTTCAAGTCCTTCGAAGTTTTATTTAACTTTGACTCACTTTTGACGATGCATTGTATATAGGATGTTGCTGGGCATTTTCTGCTGTGGCAGCAACAGAAGGAATCACTAAGTTGAGTACAGGAAAATTGATCTCTTTGTCAGAGCAAGAGCTTGTTGATTGCGACACAGGTGTGGATCAAGGCTGTGAAGGAGGTTTGATGGATGATGCCTTCAAATTCATCATAAAAAACAATGGTATAAACTCAGAAGCCAACTACCCTTACAAGGGTGTTGATGGAACCTGCAATTCCAATGAAGAAGGCAAGCATGTGGCGACCATTAAAGGGTTTGAGGATGTTCCTGCCAACAGTGAGCAGGCACTGCAGAAAGCAGTGGCTAACCAGCCAGTCTCAGTGGCCATAGATGCAAGTGGATCTGATTTTCAGTTTTACAAAAGCGGCATTTTCACTGGTTCTTGTGGCACTGAGTTGGATCACGGTGTTACAGCCGTCGGTTATGGTGTAAGTGATAATACCGAATATTGGTTAGTGAAAAACTCATGGGGAACAGAATGGGGTGAGGAAGGATACATCAGGATGCAAAGAAATGTGGATGCTCAAGAAGGCCTTTGTGGTATAGCAATGCAAGCTTCATTTCCCACTGCATAATTGTTCTGTAACACACTCTTGTTTGTTTCAATTCACAATATCTACTCTCATTGAATGGTGTTATTGTATATCTATGCACCATTTAGCAGCTGTCAAGTGCATTACTCATAGCAATGAACATGGGACATGTACACATGTTGAAGTCCTTTAAGTCATGACTGTTGGAGGTTTGTTAGGTTTTGTACTACTTCATTTTGAATTTCAGCCTATGAAATGAGTGATGTTGTACATCTGATGTGTATTTGTATATTATAATACAGTGAAGTTAATCAATCATTATGATTGAGTTGTTAACATCTTCATATTATTTTGGATTTAAATCGTATAAATATTTCTTCACCCCCTGTCCTCATAGCCAGAGGATGTCATCATTACCATAGATTGTGAATGGCTTTTACCATTAAGGGGGAAGAAGATTGATTAATAGCTCAATTGAATTTCTATATTGAACCTAAAATAAAATTATCTCAGTCATTTCAAATTTTGGACAAACATGTTACAAGTTATAACATAGACTTTGATCAGTACAAAAGTTGAGGTGGTCATGAGAGTTAAGAGTTTCTTTTTCAATATTTTTAAATAAAATGTTGTATTAAATTCAATCTTTTTTACTATTTATATATAAAATTCAAAATTACAAGAATCAAAGTAAATATCATAGTCATTAAATTTTGAATTTTATTTAGAGTTTACCTTCAATTTTTCATTATAACTATATAGGGCATTTTAGACTTTTATCAACATTTAAAAAATTCCTAATAAGGCATCTTAGCCGTATGAGAGATTTCTTAAAATCAAATGTCTAAATATGAGTTTTCATATATCAAATCAATTTAACTGGGATTCTGTTATTTTAATAAGTTATTTTGATTAAATACTTCATATAAGTAAATTACAATTAGTTATTTTTTATAAAATTTCAAAATTATCTTCAATAAAAGTTATTGATTATAGAAGTTTAATTAATTAGTTAAATTAACAGTCAGAGATACAATATGACTAAAAGTAATATTTTAAACAAAGGACAAAAATTAGATCAAGTTCTCCAATCATCTTTTTATTTTTGTATTGTGAGTTGCTAAATTACATATACATACTTGTTAAATCATTATTAATACTTATAAATTTTCATATAGTATATGTTAGATTTATATTTGTATTGAAATGGTTCAAATTAATAACATGTGTTCCTCTCCAGACCGGAAGTGTGATATCATTATTGAGAATGGGCTGGTTTGGATAGCCTGTTAGGAGAACGAATACAGATTTCGAAATAAATATGTGAAAGGAATTTTATCTCGATAAGCGTATGAATGGATTTTGGTTGCCCAAACGGACTAACCAAACAAGCCTAATATCCTTAAAGAAAGAAAGCTAATCAGAAACCACTCATGCTTGTGGATTCCTCGGAAGTGAATTTTGCGGAGTTTGTTAAAGCTTTATTTCTTGGATCTTGTCTCTATAAATGGAAGTGGAGACCTCCAAAGCAATTGTGTCAAATTTTGAAGAAAGATAAAGAGACTATTGTTGATGATCATGGTTGAGTTATGTTCTTTATACTTGTTTAATCTTTATCTTTATATTTAGGTTAGGTTCCTAACTATTTTATTCTATGTAGTAAATTATGTTTCTTTGTAATAAAATGAATGAAAGTATCTTCTATTATAAAATAATGAAAAAGAAAATTAATTATATATGTTACCTCTAATATTTAATATAAGAGTTAATTGGATTATTTTATAGATTTAACAAGTTACTTAATTGATATATTTATATTTTTCAAAATTAATTTATTTAACTCATAAACAGCCTAATTACATATATATATATATATATATATATGTATATATATATATATATTGTTGGTATTCTTGCCTGTTTCCCAGACGCGCGTTCTTTTGCAAGTTATGAGAGTTCTGCTGCTAAAGCTTAATAGAGAGGAATTCAAAATTTTGGAGCGACGAAGGCCTGTCTAATAACTCAACACAGTCCACTCTTCTTCTCAGGTCTGTATTTTCCCTTCCCCATTTTCGTTGGTAACATCTTTTTGCTGTCTTCATTCTTCAGATTTAGTTCGATGGTTGCGGGGTCTTCTTTCCTCTTTCAACAAACTCATCTTTTTTTTTTTTCGTTTCTTTTTTTGCTGCAGCCATATTTCTTCACCGATCTGCTTTGGGCTGAGACTTTGACGTTGTGTTTGGTTCGACATGAGCCTAAGTAGTGCTGGGTTTGAAAATCCCATTGGCTGTTACGATGCTGCGGTTCAAGTATCTTTCTCTTCCTGTTGATTTGTTTCTTGTTTTTG